>CAUYLG010039678.1:0-132925 GCA_963573385.1 Cacajao melanocephalus
ACTAAGAAGTCTTTTAAGAATTCAAGATGTTCTCAATTCACTACTCATATTTAAGGCCACTTTGGTAAAGGCATTGCAGCAAGAACACAAAAACAATAGCATATTTTATAATATTTATTTTTTTCACCTGCAAACTGTAGCAAAACATGATCAGCTTTATTATGCAGACAGGTATCCCTCTACATTTTAAAAGAATTTAGGCATGTATAAATAGAAGAGCTCTTTAGAAAGGAAAAATTCAAGAATGAATAAAACCTTCCAATTTTGACTCTGTAACTTTCCAGTAGCAATGGTTAAAATGATTTTAGGTCATTCATTCCAAGATATATGACAGCACCTTAAAAGTGGCTGATCTATTTCCCCAGTAACATTTCTCACATAACAATGTGTTAAAGTTACAAATACTGATATGCACAAATAGCTAATTTCTAAGAAAAATATGTACAGTACTGCAGCATAATGAAATGTGGTATCTGCAATAACTTAATATTAGCCAATTTTAATACACATGATACCGCTACCCTTTTCTGCCAATTCACAGGTTAAAAGGTGTTACTGGAGCCCTCAGTTTTGCACATATTACCTGGTGTTTAATACACAATGCAGGCTTTTTAAAGACTTCTCTTGTGTTTAAAGCTAAGATCAGTGAAACAAGACAACAGTGCAAGAGGTGGAGAGATGTAATGTAACCACATAAAGTTCGTTCCAGTAAATTGTCTATATAAGGCTATAAGAAAGGATTGGTTGATGAGCTTCCTGTTGGAAATTGTCCTGTCGGTGCACCAGTCTAAAGGAAAACATAAGACAAATAAAGAGATAAAAGTGGTACATGTACAAAATATAAAAATATTACACTGAATTTAATTTTATTTAATTAGACATTTTGCTTAAGAATTTTTTTAAAATCATTGGCAATAACATTTATTTGTTATTGGCAATATGCTATACAAAACTATTACGTGTCAGGAACTGTGCTATGTCTTTCATAACCATTATTTCATAGAGTTCTTGTAACAGATTCTAGGAAGAATATTAGAATGGTCTTAAAAAGCATTTAGAAAAGATTCAAACGAATCTTCTGACTCTTAAGACCTCTTTTTTATGTTCACCAATTCTTAGGGCCTCTGATAAAGTGTTATTTTGACAAGAAAGCAAATAAGTTTCATATTATAAAATAGCTGAACTACTGTCAGTGCTTTGATTTGCAACTAGTTTTTTTAAAAGGTCAGAAAAGGATCGCACATAATGGCTCCGTGTAAATTTGTGCAATCTTATGATGTCACATCAACAGGATACCAAATACCATCTAGGAATATTAACATCCTGCTATTCCTAATTTAAAAATAAGATTTAGCAACGTATAAAGTACTTAATTTTAAATTTTGCTTACCATAAAAGGATTACTAGATACTCCAGCAGCTGCAACTTGACCAAAAGGGGTTACCACTGGCTTTGTTTGTCCAAATGCTGCAAAACCTGCACCTTGTTAAAACAGAACCACCAATTATAACCTATACCTTTAAGAGACAATCTGATGCTTATAAAGCCTCGTAATAACTTTCAGAGAAATTCCTACCAGAGCAATAAAAATAAAGTATCAAAGTTAAGTTGTTAGGCCTCAAGCTCTTTCAGATACCAAAGAAAAATTGACAGGAGCATGTCTTAAAATAACATCTTTTGGAGACAGGATCTCACTCTTGCCCAGACCGGAGTCCAGTGGCATGACCATGGACTCTGCTCACTGCAGCCTCAACCATCAGGGCTCAGGTGATCCTTCCACCTCAGTCTCCCAAGTAGCTGGAACTACAGCCACACGCTACCACACCCAGCTAATTTTTATATTTTTTGTAGAGACAGGGTTTCATTACGTTGCCCAGGCTGGTCTCGATTTCTTGGATTCAAGTGATCCACTTGCCTTGGCCTCCCAAAGTGCTGGGATTTCAGGAGTGAGCTACCACACCTGGCCAAGAGAACTTTCATTCAGCTCTTTCATTCCAACTTGTCTCAATAACTAAAATTCATAGGATTTCATTACTGGATGAGCTTGTGACTATTTGGGACAGGCCGTGCAGACAACGCAATGATTTCTATGCAAACATCACAATATTTTGTAGAAAATACTTTTATTATAATATGGCTCTTCCATGGTCCATATTTCAGATTTTTAAATAACCATTTACTTAAAAAAAATGTAGTTGTGATTCAAGAATCTTCAAATCTATACACTTCAAACTTGAGCAAATGACAGAAATAGGTAAAAATGGTCAAGTGAATCTTCCCATCTCTTCCTAAAATCAAATAACAAACTCTAACTACAGTAGAGTTATCAAATTAGAAAAGTAGTCTCTTTCACACACAGAAAGGTACACATTTCTGTGATGAAAGGAAAAAAAACCCAACATTTTAGGTCTATGAAGTCTCCTTTTAAAATCAAGAGGCATATTAGAACACGTAAGACAAATTAATCAGAAAAAGGCTCTAGAAACTCTGAGAATGAAGAGATACTCTTTACATAGTCACTGATTTCCTATAAATCGTAACCGGCTCACGAAAGCTTACAAAATCACTTAGCTTTCTGAGGTCCAAATCACCAAAAGCTTTTATTTTTGTGCAGTTAAATACTCAGTAGATAATACTATAGCATTCATTAGAAAAGTCTTTCTGCCCAAGCACACAACATTATGATATAAAAATAATATATAAAATGAACTTACTTAATATATAAAATGTTAGCTCTTACCATTGGGCTGTTGAGAAAAAGCTGTCTGTTGAGGGAAAGCTGCTTGGGCCGGGAAGGCAGGCTGCTGGAAGCTGCCACTAAAGCTGGTGGGAAGACTGTAGGGAGCAGGAGTGCCAAATCCCGTGGGCATGCTCATTGATGCAGTGCCAAAGGTTGCAGCTGACAGGAGAAGAGAAGGGCTGATCAGTTACATACAACAGGACATGTTTAGTTTCTCACAACATTGTAAAAAAGACATCATTTACCTTGAAAAATACTAGGATATACATTAAAGGCAGTGTTAATTCCAAAATTCCAACAAAGTTACCAATGAGTTTTAGTGCTACACCATTTTAGTATCACCTGTAGAAATTTTGTTCTCCTAAAACCCAGTGACCAGAATGAAACTACTAAAGCTGGTATTTGAAATCCCAAGAAAATTTCTCAAATTATAAATTCAAGTCTAAATAGTAGTCTTTTTTAAGGCTCATCATCATGCAATTCACACAATTCACATGTATACTAGTGAATGTATACTAGTATACATTTTTGTTTTTAGTTTTGTTTTGCTATATGTAGTAAAATAGCCAAAATTTAATCTACTGAAGTATCTGCCATAACGTAATATGTGCTCCTGGAAAAAAATTTAAAAACCACTGAAAAATAGTTCATTAAAAAGAATAGGACTTATAGGAAAAACAGGGTTAGAGGCAGACCACTCAGAACCTATGCAGCTTTGTAACTACAGCCAGAGAGAAACAGAGAGAGATTCTATTAACAACACTAACACAATGAAAGGACATGTTCCTATTAAATCAATTACATGGATATATATACACATATGGATTCCCACCCTCTTCTGGAAGGTAAATAAAGACAGCTTTGGAAGACTGAAGGAAGGTTAGGGCAGCTGAGCTATTGAAATTAGTGGAAAATCCACAAAGACTTCATTCTTAGAAAGAATGCAGAATAAATGGCCATAGTGTTCAATGCTACTGTACTCTTCCTTGGCTTGCCATGTCTAGCTGGTATTACTTCGTGGACAAGGTATTACCACATTGGGGGAAATGTGTGTTATCAACTGCTACATATGTGGAATGCTGTCGTAATTTCCCTATTTATTAATCACTTAGGAACTAAAGTGCATTATAGAAACACATGCAATAACAGAGCAGTATGTTATTTATTACTAATGAATATTAAAAACAGAACCGCCAACTATATGTTCTAGGAAGAGTCTCAGTAAAATAAGAGCCAATAATGTTGCTTTAAATATAGACTACTAGTAATTACACAATGAAATACTCTTAGCATGATGCAATCAAAATAACATGCTAATTCACTATATTTACTTATTTTAACAAATTTACCAATTAGATCACTGATTTGAGGCACAGAAATTAAACACGAAAAATGTTACACAGAATGTCTTTTACTTTTTAAAAAGCTGAAAAACAAGTTATAGATGTTGCCCAACGTAATCCCTGTAGTTGTAATGTTTATAACAACGCAATTTTGCTCAGTGAACCTAATTAGAATGTCAAGAAAATTACTTTTTTATTATTGATGAGAAAAAAAGGAAAAACAGGCCATTGGGAAGCAAGTGAATTAAAGAATAATAAGCACACTGCAAGGGAATGGGAGAGCTTCATAACAGACAACAATGCATTGACATAACTTTGACAAATCACTTTAAGAGCACTAAAAAGCAAAACTTGGATACAGCTAAGCAAAACCAAACTCCATGGAATAATGCAGTAAAATGATTTGGTATACCAAAAAGGCGACAAAGTATTATGAATTCAAACTCAAGAAAAAGAATCATAACAGCTATTAACATTCTAATGTGACCATGTAGGTAAGCAGTAATGCTTTTCAGCATTTACACATAAATCACTACAAAACATTTTCATGGAATTTTAAATACAATGTAATCCGAAAGCCACACATCCATGCCTACTCCATTTTAAAACATGGAAAAAACTTAATTCCACATGCAGGGATCCAGAACACTAGCAGAAGCTTCCACAAGCAGGTAGACAAATTGCCACACAAATCTAGGTATTAACTGTGGCCACCTACCAAAATGAGCGTGAGGAAACACTTGAGAATGCATTGCTCCAGAAAGGCCTTATGGAAAGCCATAAAGAGACCAAGGTCAATTAACTTATGGATAACTATTGTTAAAATAAAAGTAAATTTGTTTCATTAAAAAGTTATAAAATTAGAGCATACTGTTGCTAAGGGGTAGCATAATACATAACAAAAGCACATTTACAAAATAAGCCTTTTAATTCATGACACCGTAATATTTACACTGTTTGAAATAAAGGGGAGATTAGAATAATACAAAACAAATTAAGAAACAGTGACGAAATCAATTTTTTAAACAAATAAGCATCAACTTTTTAATAGTCATTAAAAAAACTTTGTAGGCATCATAAGCTACATCTAAATATGCTATTCATAGAATCATCTGAAATTGTTCAGCATCTATATTTGGGATCGAAACCAAGTATTGGGAGACAGCGCGTGAACAATGCTAGATTATTTACAATTCAGCACATTAACTAGAAATACACAAATACCCAAATGAACTAATTAAGTATTACAAGGGAAAAACTATTAAATATACTAGTTCATAAGAAAGGTAAACTATTTTCAGGTTAAAATATAAAGGCTGAAAAGGAGAGAAAAAAGCAAAACGGATCTTGTATAGATCTTACTCACCTGGCATGTTTGAAGATAGACAGGTTACATATAAATTAATAGAAAGTAAATCTAGATTGTTAAATACTAGAACCTTTATTTGCTTGTTTTAACCATCTGAAGATTGTCTCTAAAATATATTTCCACGCATTTAAAATTAGAATACTTTTAAAATTGGCATAAGAATGATTAAGAAATTGAATGGTTCTGAATTGTGGTTCTCTCATTTTCTAGCTGCATAATGTTACTTTATAAGCTTCTGTTTCCTCATTTGTAAATGGGGTAGAGGGACCGAGATATTAGTATCTACACTTCAAGCTGCTGTGAAGAGTAAATGTAACAAGGAATTAAAGTGTTGGGCAGTAAATACTGAATGAATGTAACTTTCTTGCAAACTTAAAAAAGTATCACTATGTTCCAAATACAAAAAAAGGTTAATTGAGGGAGATGGACCTGTGAAAAATAAATGTGACCCTTAATCTCCTTTCTTAAAGCGCTTTACAGGTTTGGAGCAGTTCTACATTAATGACATTGGTTAAACTGTGTTTATTCCAGCATTTCCCACATGTATTTAGACATAGAACTCTTTCCACAGAATTTTGCTAACATTACAGAAGACATGTTTCACAAAATACACTGGCAAAAACTGACTTTTAGACAACAGTGACTGTTAGCCAATATTAATCAATGTACCTCAGTCTGCAACAAGATGTCCCCCAAGCTCTGGTCCTGAACTGCTATAAAGTTTTTTTAGACTTTATACAACTTTTGGAAATATAATTCACATACAACACACAATTCATTCACTTAAAGTATAGAGTTCAATTTTTAAAAATATATTCTCAGGGTTGTACAACTACAGTCACAATCTAATTTTAGAATATTTTCATCCCCCTCAAAAGAAATATCATATCTATCAGCTGTCACTTCCCATGTTGCCCCACCACTTCTAAAATCCCAGCCCCTGGCAATCACTCATCTACTTTTTCTTTCCATTTCCGGACATTTCATACAAATGGCACCACAAATATGTGGCCTTTTGTGACTAGTTTCTTTCGCTCAGCAGAATGTTTTCAAGGTTCATCATGTTGTAGCTTGTATCAATGCTTCATCACTGTTTATTATCAAGTGATTTGTCATTGTATAACTATTCAACATTTGGTTTCATCAGCTGACGGACATTTGGGTTGTTTCTACCACTTAGCGATGATAAATATTGATGTTATGAACATTTGTGTACAAATTTTTGTGCAGATGTGTGTTTTCATTCCTCTTCGGTATACTCCTAATAGGGGCACTGCTAGGTTACAAGGTAACTCTATGATGACCATTTTGAGGAACTGCCAAAATGTTTTCCAACGGGTTGTACCATTTTATATTCCCACAAGCAATATATGAGGTTTCTAATTTCTCTACTTCCTCACATTGTTCATCACTGTCTTTTCTTTTATTGACCATCTGTATCCCTTCTTGGAGAAATGTCTATTCAAATATTTTGTTCACTTTTTAATTGGGTTGTCTTTTTATTCAGTTGTAAGAGTTCTTTACATATTCTGAATACAAGTCCCTTATCAGATGTATGATCTGCAAATATTTTCTCCATTATGAAGTTTTCTGTTGTGTACATTTTTACAACTTTGCTGTCTTTCTTTTTTTAATTACCTAATTACCAAATTGGTAATTTTCACTTCTGGCTCCTTTTTAAAATACCAACTGTAGAGTATTAAATATTAGAGATGTCCAACTATTAAGAGTAAACTGAGAATGAGAGACAACAAGGAGAGTAAATCACCAATTCTATAAACAAAATATGTCCTTCATAGCTCAAGGCAATTTTGTACTTAGGGTTTTTTCTTCGCTTTTCTTCAGCTACCTCCAACCCTTTTTTGTATTGATCCTCACTTTCGGAATATGCTAGGCAAGTGAAGTGAGCCTACTGAATATTTAGATACAAGGAATAGTACATAATGTTAATTTGTGAATGTTTAATCAATGTGAAACTAAAGTATAAATATGGAGGCAATTGTACTGGAACAAAAATAGCGTTGGTTCAGAAGTATTCTGGGTGTTAATATCAGATCAGCCATTACTGAATTTTGAACCTTTAAGTCAAATTAATTAAATCTTAGCAAATTGATTTCCATCTAGGTAATAAAGATATGAGGGTTAGATGCCATCCAACAGGCTCTGCATTTCTGTAAGTTCCTTTCCTTGGGGAAAAAACATCTTTGAAACCATTCATTCATTAAAGTAACTGCTAGGAAATAATGACTATTCATTCAGTGACAAAGAAGACCTAAGAGTTATAAAAATTTACCACTATTTAAAAATTATTTTACCTCTATTAATTAGATTTAAGAGCTCTAGGGGGAGAAAAAAGAATCCTAAATATCACAGAATCCTAAAATTGGGCCATAATAGGTAATATCCTACTGAGAGTTCCTATATAACATTACGGTTTTTAAAAAAGCTAAAGCCTCAAAGTTTTATAAATCCAGAAAAAGTGATTATTCAAATGTTATTTTAAGAATGATCACGGTGCAGTGGCTCACACCTGTAATCCCAGCACTGTGCAGGGGCCGAGGCAGGCAAATCAGTTGAGGCCAGGAGTTCAAGACCAGTCTAGTCAACATGGCAAAACCCCACCTCTACTAAAAATACAAAAATCAGATTACATCTGTAATCCCAGCTACTCAGGAGGCTGAGGCATGAGAATCGCTAAAACCCATGAGGAAGAGGTTGCTATGAGCTAAGATTGCACCACTGCACTCCAGCCTGGGTGACAGAGTGATAATCTGTTAAAACATGCATATAGATAAAACTTTTCAAATTTCACATAAAACCATTATGCAATACCCACCCCCTAATTTTTTTTTCGGGGACAGAGTTTCACTCTGTCACCCAGGCTGGCATGCAGTGGCACAATTACATCTCACTGCAGCTTTAACCTCCTAGGCTCAGGTAATCCTCCCACCTCAGCCCCCTGAGGAGCTAGGACTACAGGTGCCCTGGCACCATGTATTTTTTGTACAAACAGGGTTTCACCATGTTGCCCAGGCTGGTCTCGAACTTCTGGGCTTCAAGCAACCCACCTGCCTTGGCTTCCCAAAGTGCTAGGATCAAAGGGTACCTCAAAATATAATTTCACAGTGTTCACATATTAGTTTGTTTTTGAGACAGAGTCTCATTCTGTCTCCCAGGCTGGAGTGCAGTGGCACAATCTTAGCTCACTGAAACCTCTGCCTCCTTGGTTCAAGCAATTCTCCTGACTCAGCCTCCTGAGTAGCTGGGACTAGAGGCGCATGCCACCGCACCTGGCTAATTTTTGCATTTTTAGTAGAGACAGGGTCTCACCAGGTTGGCCAGGCTGGTCTCAAACTCCGGGCCTCAGATGATCCACCTGCCTCAGCCTCCCAGACTGCTGGATTACAGGCATGAGGCACTGTGCCTGGCTAGTGTTAATATATTTAAAGGCAACAAAAAATTCTTAAACAATATTAATTTTGATGGTATAAAACACTAGAAATTCTTAAGCGTAGTGCATTTGTCAAAGTATTGTTTGTATTTCAGCTTCAATAGAAACATATGCAGTTAATGTTTAAGTGATTTGGTCAATTCAATAATAATCTAATAAAGGTGATCAATGTGATAAACTCAAAATGACTTATAATGGAAAAAATGTATTACCTTGAAATAAACATTGTGGACACAGTAGTTTTACCTTTCTAATAAATTTTTGTTACTTAGTACTAAAATTATCTTATATCATCTGAACATGTTATTTTATATCCTATGTAGAACTTCAACTTTTATAAAACTTTCATACTCTAAGTAAAATAAGCAAAAAAAAAAAAAAAGCCCTTAACTCTAATGACAGAACCAACTCAGAAGTACAGTCATGAAAGAAAAATAATAGGTCTGATTTACTGAGCATATGCTGTAATGAAAAGACCACACAGGATAAATCTGCATCATCTAATTTCACAACAAACCTGCCAGCAAGAGAATACTGTTCACATCCTACAGAGAGGGACAACAGGAAGGCTCTGAAACGTTAGGTCAACATGATTAGGCTCAGTCAAGACATAATTTGAGCTTCCATTCATCAGTTCTTAAATGAGGTTATAGTATCTATAAATAGCTCAATAGCATCTTGTGAACAGATTTATCACAATAAATGTTGGAACATCCTCCTATCATTCTTACCCTATTCATTAAAAGAACAAAATTCAAAAGGCTTTCTTATGGTCAACCAGCAAGTAACTATAAATCATAACTCAAACACAAGTTTGGCTGGCTGTTCTCAAAATACATCCAATTAACTTTTCTGGGCCTGTTCCTTCAGCTGTCACACAATTAAAATATTTATTTGATGAGAGCTGAGTGGATTAAATGAGGCAATACACAAAAATCCATTGTATCATGAGACATTTTACAAACTCAGTCCACTAAATCAAAACAGTATACTAAGAAACAGAAACACTGCACATCTCACGCACCTGATGAAGAAATTGTACGAATAAAAATTTAAAACAATCATTCATCAGGTACACTTGAATTAAAACAAACCATTTTTAAAAAAATAAATTCTGTGCGAAATTCAAATATTTACCAAACTTCTATGCTAGTTGCCAACAAAGTGAAGACATTCATGTGAAAAGAAAATAGTTATTGTTCAAACTCCTAATATTTCGATTCTTAATCTTGTTAATGACAAAGAGATTTACTAAAAACTAGTAATTCTTAATGGTTTAATTTGATTACAATGTTACAAGTACCTAATCTCTCAAGATTTCATATCAACAGTTGCCATAACTGGAGTTTAGGCTTTAGTTCTAAATTATTGTGGCAAATACACAAAAACAAAGCATACAAACTCTAGATTTAATGGATGCCCAGCCATACCACATGCACCTGCTGACATTCCAAGATGATGGGCAAATATCTCTGGTGTTTAAGGTAATACGACAAAAATCAGAGGTATAACATGAGAAAGATGTGACTGGCTTGCAGTATGAATCAAAAAGAAAAAAGGGAGAAAATAAAGAGAAATTAACGGAAAAAATTATCAAGAGAAAAATATTCAGTATTATACCCACAACTGAATCAAGTTCCCACAACTAAAAAAACGTTAACACGTGAAAGAGAGATTCACTAGAAAAAGACCTAATTATTAAGAATTCATGAAATAAAGTAATTTGATGCAATCTCATGGGGAAAATAAAAACTTCTCGTAAGATGATTCCATTAAGACTGCATTGAGTTAAAACCAGTAATTCTGAAACCAGACCCCCAAATACGTCTAAATTGCTCTGTTCAAGTCCCATCTCTGTCATAAATTCTCTGTGGAGTCTCATCTCCATGTCTGGGCTTCCCTACCTGAAAAATGAAAGCTTTAACAGGAAAGGGTAGACACTAGATAATTTCTAAGGTCTCTCTCAACTGTTAAATTCCAGGATTTTATAAACTTTTTAGCTAGAATTTGTCTTTATGGAGAAATTCTTCTATCCATTTGCCATTCACTTCACTAAGAAAGAGGCCCCATTTTCTGGTGTTCTTCACATGATGTCTTTGTTGACAAATACCTTCCCCAAAGCTTACTGTTCCACTGACTGTCTCTTTTTCTTACCTGTTGCTCCTCTGGCATTGGTCTGAAATGGATTTGTAGAAGATGCCACAGAAGGACCAGCAGCAGCAACAAATGGATTTGTGGAAGGCGTAGCTTTAAAAAATTATAAAATATACTATAAAATCCTAATATATTTTGTATTTAAGATTTAAATTGTTCATTATATTTATCAAGACAGAAAACTCAGGGATTCTGATAAATAAATCATCGCTTTGATTCCTAAGAAAATGCTACACAATATATAGTTGGGTTCTTTATAAAAACCAGTGTATATACCAAAAGCACATACCTCCAAATGGAGCAGGCACACTTGATGAAGCAGGCTGTGTCTGTGCAGAAGCACCCACTGGCACTGTTCCAAAAACATTGCTGAGAACAAATATTGAAAGAGTTCATGTTTTTTTTTGTTTGTTTTTTTAAAAGAAAACAAGAGAGAGAAAGTAAGGATAATCAATCTACAGGGTAGCCATAAAATAATGAACGTATCATGTATCACAGCATGAATATCAACACAAAGAAAATTAAGAGATATTTAAATGTAAAGACATAATAAACAACTGTTACTGCTTCATTAAGAATAGTCATTTAAAAAATCAAAAATACAAGTAAAACTGTGCAGTGGGGAGGAACAGGACTATTAGAATGACTAGTACAGTTTGGTGCCACTCTTAACTAATATTCATGTTAAGATTCCAGCAAGTTTTACTTGCCATTGTTTTTGCACCATCAATACAAATGTAAATTACTCAAAAGGTAAACCATCTCTCAGAATTATTATTAAGAAAGTTTTAACCTCATAGACCCCATGAAAGGGTCTCAGGTACCTAAAACATTCTATGGACCACACTTTGTGAGCCCCTAATGTACTGTAATGTAGTATCAATAAATCATGTATTATATATAAAACATATGTTTCCAGACTTTGTTTCCAGAAGTGTTATAATCCTAACATTTTTCTCTAGAAAAGATGTTAAAGGAAAATAAGCTACTAGGATAACAAAAGAAAGCAGGAAATACAATCCATAGGAATGGAAAACAGAGATGAATAAAACATTGTTATAGGTAAATCTCTTGTATTTCTGAGACTATTTCCACAACTCCTAAATAAAGGTAAGACTAGAAGAGTTTTTTAAAAGTGTCATGTCCTTAAAATGTGTTAGACTTCCTGCTGCCATGAATTCTAACAGATATATTTGAACACAATAGCAGATGTGCTTACTTACAAGTACGAGGATGACACTAAAGAGATATAGAACTGATGTTGGGCTTTGGTGCAAACACTTCTAAAAATCTGTATTTACTGTAATACAGCACTTTCACTGTTTAATTTTCACGACTAAAAACTGTATTTTTAAAGTATTTTTTTGACTACTAAATGGATTCTCTGAGTACAATCTGCAAATAACTGTCCATTTTGAGATGTGTATATGCTGTCAAATATGTTTTAGTGTTCAAGGACAAAATGTAACAAAAATATCTGATTCAATGAAAAGATAAAATTATGGCAATTATTCAAGGATTATGTTTTAATCAGTAAATAAAATTCAAATTCAAATTTACAAATATATTCAAGAATTTTAAAATTATACCTTGAAACAGTCATTTTTTAAATTGATTATTCAAAGCTGAAAAAAAATACACAAAGCAAGAGGGCTAGCTAAGACAAGGTACCTGCTAGCATTACTTGTGGAAGTATACGCATTACTGGAGGTGGCTGCAGAACTGAAAACGCTGTCTAGTTCTGCCAGAGCTGCATACTTGTCTGAAGATGCACTTGACTGACTGGGAACTGAAACCACAGAACCAACAGGAGCTTTACCTGTGGTCCCAAAGCCACTTCCCTGATCACCACCTGGGAATGAACAAAATCAAGTTACACCAAAATTTTAAAGTTACGCTTTCAACTTATCAACCACATTTGCCATGAAACATGCATAAACTTAAAATGGAATCAGAGTTAAGCAGGACTCCAAAGCCTTAATCTAATAAATAACCCGACCATACTGGACAGGATTAGTTGTTATACATAACACTGTGCTAAAGACAGAATAGGTTTCTTAACAAAAATTAAGACTCTACATCAAAAAAAAAAAAAGTCTAGATTATGCATAACAAAGAAACTCTTAAGTGCTACTACGTTAACTTCTCCAAGATGGGTAGATCTCGTTCAAGTGAACATACAAATTCTTATAATGCTAGACTTAATGTGAACAACCTATCAATAACATCATTTCCCCAGCATTCTCCATGAAAAAAATCAGAGACAGTAATAATGGGAAATACTTTCTGAGCACCTACTATGTGCTGGGCACTGTTCTAAATGACTTACTTGCAGTAATTACAGAACACAATTTCATGAGTTCAATGCTTATAATTATCCTCATTTTGGAGAGGAGAAAAACAGGCCCATATATCAGAATGGAGAATTCCATTTAGCAACATATCCCTGCTATTCACCGCTGCCATATGCATTTTTAGAGGCTACTAGCCATATGATAAAACTGGATATAAGAATATACTATAAAATTCATCAATTTTTTTAAAAAGAAAAAACCCACCAAGATGTTAACAGAAAATTGTTCAAAGTAAATATATTACAGAAACCACCAAATAACTCCCCGTTCAGCTCTGCCAATGGAGTTTCTTGGCTCTTTATAGCCAAAGAAAAGTAAAGCATGCCTTCTAGGACAAAACAAAATTTTTCTCAACTATTAAGACTGAAAGTTTACAAATCAGCTTCCATGTCTTCAGTTTTATGGTTGATCTTTCACATCCAAAATGTGCCAAGTTTTTTTTTTCTTTTTCTTTGAGACAGACTCTCACCTTGCCACCCAGGCTGGAATGCAGTGGTGTGATCTCGGCTCACTGCAACCTCCCCCTCCTGGGTTCAAACGATTCTCCTGCCTCAGCCTTCTGAGCAGCTGGGATTATAGGCGCCTGCCACCATGCCCAGCTAATTTTTGTATTTTTAGTAGAGACAGGGATTTCACCATGTTGGCCAGGTTAGCCAGGCTGTCCAGGCGCAGTGGTTCACACCTCTAATCCCAGCACTTTGGGAGGCTGAAGTGGATGGATCATGAGGCCAAGCGAATATTTTACTCAAAATGACAGTGTAGACAAAACTTCTATACAACAACTGAGAAAAGTATAACATGTCCAGATTTTAATAAATACAACCAAATTAAGAGTACTGTTTAACACAAATTTGTACTTTTTTGTTTAAAGCTCAATACCTTGCCCGGCACTGAAGATATTGTCTAAATTAGCAAGTGCTGCATATTTGTCTGCTGTCTGTAAACCAGCTTTGTTCGTAGAAACTTTACTAACAGCTGATGCTGTTTGATGACTCTGGGAAGTATTGAAGGTTCCAAAATCAGCACTGGAGGATTTGGGGAAGTTATCAAAATGAGCAAAATTAGCATTTACTGATGCAGCACTTCCACCTGTAACAGAATAAACAGAGCACTTGAAATTTCTAAGCTTTTCCTAATACCCTCTCGTAGACTGTATGATCATTTCTTCCTAAATTAAATGTCCCATAAGCAATCCCACAACCTTAAAATCAATGACTGGCAAAGGCATTCGACTACAAGTGACATTTTATAATTTGTAAAAGTAGATTTCTCAAAGGCCTTGGCAACATGTAAAATATCATGTTTCTGTTTATTACCTACCATGCAATAAAAAATGTAATTCATGGGGAGGTAACTCCATGCTACCTGGTTTGAGATTCAGTTACTTTCTAGTCCAAATATACTACAGCCTTTTACTAGCTCTCCCTAAACAGACTGCAAACAGAATGCAAAGTATCTTACTCGAAGAATTTCAAACTTTTGTGACTCCATGGTGACATAGTTTAAAAAAATACTAGGGGTAGCAATTAACAACATGTAAAATGTGTTACAGTGATCCAGAATTTTTTAAAAGATGGTCATTGACATTTATACTTACTTCACTTGAAGAGCTACATTTAATTTCACATAATAATTTAATGTGTATACAATATCATGATGTTCACTGTAAAATCATGCCCTACCATATTAGGTCAAGGCATTAAAATTATAGTACATAATACATTATAGCAATTTTTAACTTTATAAACCACAGTTCATCTAATGGCCACTATTGGGTATATCCTGTTAAATCTTTAAAGTCTGTTCTCTATTATAGAGACTTCCTTAAAGTACTACCAAAAGACTAAAACCAGTATATTTCATTCTATGCTTCTGATCCTACACCTTTGGGATATTAGTTCTTTATTTCTAAACTTTGGTTTCAGCAATCAAAATAGTATATATGCATAATTATATATTAAAGTAATAGAAAAGATCTACAGATAATTTTAAAACAGAATGCATGAACCTCTATTAAAAAATATGAACACTTTCTATCAAACAAGTTTTTATACATTCTAAAACAAATACATAATGATAAAATTTCTTCAATTAAAGCTAAGTAATATATGTTGGTATGTAAAAGACTGTGACCTGTCACAAGGAGCTGGCAAACAAAGTGCATACTAAACTTTCAAAACTTATATGAAGAATATTATTTCAAATTATTAAGGATTAAACCAAGTAACTCTTTGTCTACTACTGTGTTCTCTAACTCTGAGTTTAATAAATAGAGTTGGAAGAGATCTTTATGAAGGATTATTACTAAAGATTAACAATCTATAATTGGAAAAACCCTTGAAGTATAGCAAAAATATACAAATTAGTATAAGATGCCTACTTGACAACTTACTGTGGGTAGCCTGAAGAGGAAAAGCTGAAGTAAATTCACCAAAACTGCAGCTAGATGAAAGCATTCTAAATGCTGGACAGCCAGAAATTATGTAAATGATGAAAGTTAAAGAAAAAAAAAAAAGAAAATTGAAAGAAAAGGCTTTAAGACAATACACAGAGTTAAAAGTTGAAAGAAAAGTAATCAGCCAAAGATCTAAATAAGGGTTCAATGAATTTCCAAAAACAGCACAATTTATAGAAAGAGTATTCAATGTTTAAAGACCAATTCCTGCACAGAAAACTTATTTCCAAGTTTGACTGAAGTGATCATTAATCTACTCTTGTCCAATAAACATTTAAAGAAAAATTTTTCTCAAGCTTGTTGCCCTGAAAATTACTTACATTTTTCGCTCTATGGAAGCAATTAGCTTCCTTTATTCAGAGATATAATGTCAGCCTAAATCAATGGATTCTATGAACCTTAAAAAACTTATAGCATTGGCTGAGCGCAGTGGCTCACACCTGTAATCCCAGCACTCTGAGAGGCCAAGGCAGGGGGCAGCTTGATGCCAGAAATTCAAGACCAGCTTGAGCAACATAGTAAGACCCAGTCACTACCAAAAAAAAAAATTATCTGGGAGTGGTGGCATGTGCCTGTATTCCATGCTAAGGCAGGAGGACCACCAAAAAAAAAAAAAAGAGAGAGAGAGCGAGAGAAATACTTATAGTAGTGTCATGCCTCTGTCCTCTGTGCATGGTAGATATAAGGAAGATTCATGTGCAGGAAAAGGAGAATGGATGTTGTCAAATAGACAATGACAATACACCAATTAATGCAGAAAAACAAATGGATATAGAAAAAAAATAAAGAATTCAGGTTTCCCCAGAGCTTTTTAAGATAGAACCATTTTAAAGTCAGATAATTACAGATATTTAAGTTTAGACTAATTTTTCAAAACTATACTTAGAGAGTTTTGTTTTGTATAGTAAACATTTAAGCACGATGCTGGAGAAGCTCTACCTGTAGTTTGGGGCTGAAAAGGAGAGTGACTTGCTGTGGGGAAACCTCCAAAATTACTCGAACCACTAGACTGTCCAAATGCATCAAAGTTTGCAAAATCTGCATTTGCAGAATTCTGAGCTGTAAATGGTAAGGAACAACATATGTTAATGAATATGAAAACTATAAATGAAAATACATGACAAATGAGTTTAAGAACTGTATGATAAGTTCTATGTATCAAAACTCACTTAGTAGAGAATTCGCTTAGAAATCAGATTTAAAATCCTATCAGCATTTAACCTAATTACAAGTAATTTACTAAGGAGTAACCAGGAATTTCCAAAAACACTTTGTGCAATGAAAAATTTGGACACAATACTCTGTATATGACAGAAAAGTGACTCTATCAACAAGAAAACTATTTCAGAGTACTGAGTTACAGTAAAGCAGACAAAGGTGTAGAAAACATCCTGTAAAATTCACTGAGTACAAATGGTAATAAACTATGTGAATCTGAATAATAATTGAAATATTTAAAATGATACAAACATGGTTTAATTAATAAATAAAACTTTTTAAAGTTTGCAAACGTGTCACCATGGTCATATACAAAAATTTTAAAAAAGGACAAGATCACCAAATAAAGATATTCACATTCTATTAGAACCCTGCAATTTTAAACTCATTAAAATTTAAGAAACAATGAATACTAGTATAGAAATTACAGCATATAATTCAGAGCCCCAAACATTAATTGAATACCTATTAAATATGGCAACAATAGAGGACTTTGTAGTACTTGTATCCATTTTTACTTCTAGGTACTGATCTATTCACTATCTTCAACAATCGATTATAAATGCTGCAGAATGAAATTTTGAAAAACACAACTTTGGAAATTAAACACTAATAAATTCATTAGTAGAAAAATTACTATCTGGACACTCAAGCAATCTATGCATAAAGAAATCCAAGCTAAGGAGAATGTAACACAATGATAAAACTGACTCTCAATTAATTGTATTTCAAAAAGTACAAAGGAGTCGACTTAGTACGGAACTTAAGATCTCAAATTAATGAGCCTGAGTCTTGCTAATAGCTGTCATTCCTCCTCAATGAGAAACAGATATTTATGAGACAGGAAGACAGAGATCATACGATGCAAACCAGCAGCGCTCAGCAAATTTATCTGACAGGTACGCTTTGCTGCCTCTATATAGTATTTCACATTGTTTCCCATCAATTCCCAAAGAGGGCATTTCACAATAAACAAAAAGGCTTCTCTCATTAAACAAAAACAAAACAAACAAACAAACAAACAAAAAAATATATCTCATAATCCTAAATCCCCATTTCCATGTCATAACAGATTAGAACACCTCCTTTAAAAAGGGCACGATAGTTCCTTAAACAGAGCATTATACTACTCATTTGTGTTACCTGAGTTGCAAGGCAGTTGGGTTTAGATCCTACAGTACAGAGTGTGACAAAAATCAATTACAGTTTACAGTGCACAGGTTTTGTGATGATTGATGTTTATCATCAGGCAAAATAACTACTAAATTCAACAGGTGAATTTTATTTCTAGTTTCATGCATATTTCTGTAGAAGATGACTTTTTCTGAACCCCACACAGCAACATACATCCACAAATACTATACCTCAGCCTGAATGCTCACATAAAGAGTAAAGACTTCCGGCTTTTAAGTCACTAACTATCTATAAAAGAACAAGTTTTCCTACAAAACAGTGCTAACCAACCAGACTGTCATATTTGAATAATTGTCATTTGTCATTAAAGGTTCTGTCAGTCATAGCAAACTGTTCAGAATAACATTCTCGACTAATATTTTTGAAAAATTAACAAGAATATCAGGATGAGAACTTGGCAATCAATAACTTTATTTATGAACTTTATATGGAAAAATAAAGATTCTGAATGCTTGGAAAGGCTCTGGAAAAAATCATTTCAGTTAAACCACTAGAACCATCATTTCAGTTCTAGTTTTTATACCTAGAAACTACTCCAAGGCAAAATGTCAAAAGATGGTATCAACGGTACTAGAAGGAAAAATAAATGAGTAGTTCAGTAGTTTCTTCTTGTAATAGGCATATACATTTTATTCACCTGTAATCAAACCAAAACTCAAATAAAGAAAAAAAAAAGGTAATTTGAGCAGTCATTTTTAAGTAAGAACTTTAGACTAAAAAAACAACTCCTCTTATGCAACCTGACTTACAGTTAGCCTACATGGCTATTACCTTCTTTCTTCACAAAACAGTTAAGATCAACCACTTTCTATCAATCGGATCAAAATGAAAGTTTCTTTTCCTTTACTGCATATTCTACAATTAAATGATAGTGATTGTTTTCAAAGTGCACTTTAAGGGAGTTGTTGAAAGTAATAGTGTAATCATGGTATGAGTTAGTCTGTAGAGTTGCAGTGATTTGTCTAACCATTTTTGCTTAACAGAGCTACAAAGAAAAGTTCAACATTACCTGTGAAACTCACAAATTGCATTTAAAGAGAGAGAAACAATGGGAACAAGAAGTTGCAAATTTACAAAAGAAGTTGGTGCTTACCAGTAATTTCACATTATATTTCAATAATTCTAAAATGAAGATTAAACCAGAATATATTCATAAATTATACAAGGTTTACAATTTATTGGTTTTCCCATCAACTCTTTTTACCAGCATACAAAAGCAAGAGGTGGGAAAAGAGAGTTGGGGTTCTTATCTGGTCAGAGGGGAAATGGATTTCTATCTGGAGGGTTAAGGGGAAAGAAGTTCTCCAGATTTTTGGGGATTTTGCAGCTCAGTTAATACAGAAGAAGGAAAACCTACCACAACCTCAACAACATAAGCAAAAGAAAATCACAATTTCTTATCCTCCTCAGTATAACCTTTCCTGAAAAAAGAAATCCATGTCCATCCTAAGACTCCTTTTTAAAGCAAATACACACGAGACATATAAAAATTATACCACAATTTCCTTCTAAAGCATGTCCTTAGAAAATGTTTTTATTAATATTTAAAACAAAAGGTTCCCTTACTGCTTGCTAGAAAGAAATGTGACTGGAGAGAAGTTTTTCTACAATTTTTCAAACTATACCAAACAGAACATTTTGGAGTGTGATTACGTATAATATGCTTTATGTCATCATTATCCAAAAAGTTGGGTCAACAAATTGAAAGAAAAGGAAAAACCATCAAAATCTCACAGGTAAGTAAAATGAGGCAAAATAAGTTCTCAAATATAAATAGAAAATCAGTTCTATCAGTAATGGTTTCTGTCATGCTCATAAAATTGTGAAATACGTCTTTTTGAAAAGTAGTCTTCAATTTTTCTTGTCCATAATTGAACTTATAGAAAATAACATAAAGCAAAGTTTCAAATTATCAAAATAAAACTACAAAATGACTAAATTCCTAAATTAATGTTCTACATTCGGTTTGATACTTATGTAATCACTCAAAATGCAAACGGGTAAACTTTCCATGATATCAACATCACAGCTTACTGGCATCCAAAATAGATTCCATACACATTTCCAACACAAATACGATGATGCTTTTACACTGTTAAAGCATAAAGCAGCAACTGTAAAGATTCAAGAAATTACCAAGCTGTTGGAAAATGAATCTAAACCATTTGGGGAATCGTAACTAAGATCAAAAGATTAAAACAGCATAAAAACTTGCTATAAACTATGATCGTTTTTCTTAAATGCATGATAGGTAAACATACAAACACACATAAGTGTATATGTACATATATATGTAAAAGGTGCGTAAAAGAGGAATATTTATTGTACCTTTTAGATGCTAACCAGTTAAATGCATCATCTCATTTGAACCTTGCCACTTATCAAAGACAATTTATAGAATAAAAAATTTAGAAATGTTAGGTAATTTGCCCAAAGTTACATAGATAATAAGCAAGAAAGCCAGCATTTGAACCCAGGCTGTCCCAACTCCAAAGCCCAGGTTCTTTTTAACACATTATGCCACTTCTCTATCAGACTATTACTATCACAATTAAGGAGAGCCACAAGTGACCGACCGAATCTACACTTCAATAATCAATTTTTAAATATTACCTAGGTACCTCTGCGAGGTTTGCATATTTGTTAACAAAATAAAATTCCATAAATCCCAATTTCTGGTGACGTGCATTAAAGTGTTTGTAACAAATATGTTAAATCTCAGAATAAGGAGGGAAAAAAAAGCCATTCAAAGACCACAAGCATTCTATCAGAAAAGTATCTTTAGGGCCGGGCACGGTGGCTCACGTCTGTAATCCCAGCATTTTAGGAGGCTGAGGCAGGCGGATCACCTGAGGTCAGGAGTTCAAGACCAGCCTGGTCAACATGGTGAAACTCCATCTCTCTACTAAAAACACAAAGATCATCCAGGCGTGGTGGCAGGCACCTGTGGTCCCACTTACTCAGGAGGCTGAGGCAGGAGAATTGCCTGAACCCAGGAGGCAGAGGTTGCAGTGAGCCAAGATCACACCAGTGCATTCCAGTGTGGATGACAGTATGAGACTCCATCTTAAAAAAAAAAAAAAAGCACTTTGGGAGGCCAAGGTGGGAGGATCACTTAAGGTCAGGAGTTCCAGACCAGCCTGGCCAACATGGTGAAACCCCATCTCTACTAAAAATACAAAACTGGTGGGTGCTGTGGTACATGCTTGTAATCCCAGCTACTCGGGAGGCTGAGGTGGGAGAATCCCTTGAACCCAGGAGACAAAGGTTGCAGTGAGATCGCACCACTGCACTCCAGCCTGGGCAAGAGAGTGAAATTATAGACATTTTATCCTTTCCCAATTTTTCCACGAAAACAGGTCATGCCAACAACTGACAGAAACATTCTCAACAAAAAATGTTTACTGATATTCAAAGTGTGATAAAGAAGTAATATTTCTTGGTGCTTTATATACATTCCTCAGCAAAAGTTGTTGAGAAAGAACACTTACCTGCATGACTGTTGAAATGTGCAAAGTTAGCAAAATTGGCTGTAGCTGTTGACTGAGGAGCTGGAGCAGCAAAGATGTCTGAGCCGAGATCACTTAACAGGTCAAATTGCTTCTTCTCCTGCTGCTGCCCTTGAGAACGACCTACAACTGGGGACTATAAACCACATATTAACTATAAAGATATTCCAGTCAGATCTGCAAAATCTTTATACAAAATTATCTCTAAACTTAAAACACACTTATACATAAGAAGAGTTACAGTATACTGAGTTAATCTTTTTCATTTTTCACTCAAACCTTTTGTGAAAACACAGAAATTTATCCAAATGTTCTAGTATGTGTCATCAAAAAGGATTCAATCCATAGTACTATGCTTCTGAACCATTCTTGTATGGGATAGAGGCTGCAATACTATATAGTAACAGATCTGTCACAGTCCCATCAACTATAATAAAGTGCAAACTTTAGGTAGCAACTTATGAAAAGATTCCATTTTGTTCATTTCTAAGAATAAGGTACAATGCAAAGCCCCCTGTGTTTCAATGTTCAAAATGCTTCACAATCACACATGTGGGAAAACTGCACTACTAAAGAAATCCCTTCCTAGAAAAGTATATCACAGAGACTTTAACTCTGATAGTAACCACAGATTCATGTTTTACTAACTGCATAATAAATGATACACACACACACACACACACACACACACACACACACACACACACAGTTATAGCAACATTCCTGTAGAATTCACCTTTACAAAGCTGCAGAGAAGCCCAAGAAACTCATTAGCAACAGCAAGAACAACAAACATAAATACATTTCAACCACTTAACCTATAATTTCTTAATGTATAATAAACCACTGGAACATAATGCTACTGGCATACAAGGTTATGCTGCTGTCTTAAAGAATTCTCAAATTCTTGATACTCAAGCCCCCTTAAGTTGAACTCCCTACAAAGATTCAAAGACTACTCACCTGACTAGGTGTGCCCTTATTTAAGTGCAGTGTTGGTGCAGAATCCCCTAAAAGAGATTTCAGTGGTTTGACCTCAGGCGTGCTGCTTGTGCTACTGGCAGAGGACCCTGAAATAGATGCATGAACTGATGCCACGACTTTGGCCTGTTCTGGTGGGACATACCTAAAATATGTAAAAACCAGTTAACTAAGAAAAATGTACGTAATTCTATAACAAAAAATGATAAGCTTAATTCTAACTTTGTACAAGACTGTTTCACCATTACTCTTATCTGAAAACCCTCTCACACAGAACTGATACCTTTGCATAGTTTTTTAAAAAGGAACAATAGCTTAAGACAACACCCATTAAATAACTGAAAAACTCAGAGAAAAAGAAGACTAACCACAAAACTCGTTTCAATTACTTATTTATAGTTTTTCTAAGATATTAAGTACAATATAAGAAATAACTGCTTTTAACAGAAGACCTACAATTAATAATCGCAATGAATAGTTAATAGTATAATTTTAAAAATTATCTTAGATCATAAATAACTTTAAGACAGATGAGGTAGGAAAACACTGGTAATATTATAGTTAGGAAAACACTGGTACTATTACAGTTAACAGCCTAAAATAGAAAGGCTTAGAATAAGATCATCCCATTTTAAATGAACAAAAGAAGCAATTCACAGAAAGAGACATAGAAATAAAAACACTTTTAACCTAACAAAAATGCAAATTAAGGCTTTATTCACCTATGAGCCAAGTATGAACTTCACAAATTTTTTATTGGTACCTACTAAAATAAATAAATAAGTGTGCTTTGTGCACCAGAAGTATCACTTCCAGAAACTTATCCTTAAGAATTGTAAGTCTATAGATACATGTACACATGGATGTTAACCACAGTCCTCTCTTTATCATTTCAAAAAAACTGGGAAACCCAACGTCTATCAAGAGAAAAATATTTAAAGGGATTATGCTAAAAATCACTGTAATACAATACTCATAGCTACTCTGCTTTGATGTGGAAAGATAAAACTTCACAGTTCTTTCAGATTTAATTCCAGTCATGTAAATACATGATTTATGTGAGGAGGCAAGTCAAGAAAGAGGCAGCAAGGATATAATAAAGTCCAAACATCGGCAATGCTGACCTCTAGGTGTCGGATTATGTGAGAGCTTTTGCTCTTGTAATTCTGGGTTTCGTCCTACTCTCCTTTTTATTCCCCATATGAAGCAGGTGAGGAAAGAAGGAAAACCATGTTTAAGAGCACCTGTTCCGGAAACAGAGTTCAAATCCCAGCTCTACCACTAAACGGCTGTGAAACCTTAGGCAAACTATTAACACTTCAACTCTTTGTGCTTCCATTTTCTCACTGATAAAAGGGAGAAGAGAGAGTTGCTGTGAGGTTTTAATAAGTTAACATTTGTAAAGCACTGAGAACACATTCCTAGTATGGTATTTGTTAACTACATAAGTGTTGTCACCAAACTACATAATAGTCACAAACAATGCAACTGCTTTTTTTAAGTAAACGGGAGAGACAAGAGATATGAGAAAGAATAAAAAAAGTTATACTTTCCCATAATTTAGCACACTACTGATATAGCCAAGTCTTATCAAAGGATAAAATCAGATGATAGTTATTGGTTCAAGACTGACCTGACAAAGTAAAGAAACTAATCTTGTTTAACACAGAAAGTGCTTTTGAGAACTGGTCAAAAGAACAATTTCAAAATCCCTTTGGAAAACAACAGCATCACTGTTTTAAGTATAGTTACAGTGAGTATTTTTAGGGAGACAGCATCTGGATAGTGCTTATTCCATGTTAGAAACCAATTTCACTGCCCTCTAGCTGTATGTTACAGGTGTGCAGGAGTCTGCATTAAAAACATACAGGTTCTGGCCCTCTTAATGATGGTTACCTGTCCCACCACGTAAAGTCTGTATTTGTATTACTCTTATTATCCTGTTTCTCAGGGAAGAAAAAAAAACACACACACACACAAATTATAATTATTTGAGGTTTCCAGGTACTTGGGTTATGGTTTAAATGAATAATACATCACTGTTATAAATGTGGGGGTAAGGATCTATGATTTTAACTCTACCAACTGTTACTGACACTCATTTTTCTCTTGATAGCTAGAGCTGACCATAAGCTAATCCCTAACCAAACCCACTTTCTGAATTGGTAAAAGTAATACAGCTGAAAAAACAAAACTAGGTTAGGGCTATGCAAGGAAATTCAGAACCAAAACTATAAAAGGATAATTATACCTTTCATTTTAAGAGAATCATTTATGCTACCACATTTTTACTATCAACCCACCTTCTAATATTTTCTTCTTTCCTAAACTTCTATTTTACTGGTGTATTTTAATCTATTTTCATAACTGATGTCTTCTGGTGTAGCTGAATATAGCCCTGACTAACCTTGCCTTACAAAAAGTAGTCTATTTTAGGCCAGGCACAGTGGATGACACCTGTAATCCCAGCACTTTGGGAGGCTGAGGCAGGCAGATCACCTGAGGTCAGGAGTTTAAGACCTGCCTGGCCAACATGGCAAAATTCCATCTCCTGTATCTACTAGAAATATAAAAAATTAGCCAGGCGTGGTGGTGGGTGCCTATAATCTTGGATACTTGGGAAGCTGAGGCATGAGAATCACTTGAACCCAGGAGGCGGAGGTTGCAGTTAGCAGAGATCATGCCACTACACTCCAGCCTGGGCGACAAGGGCAAAACTCAGTCTCCAAAAAAAAAAAAAAAGAAAAAAAGTAGTCTATTTTGGAAAGCAGTAAGTATACAAATTTTGATAGAGCATGCAAGTCAGAGCTAATGTGCTCCTGAATGAAGGTAAAGACCTCTGCTGTAAACCACGTCAAATGTTCCCTCAGGACCAAATAAGGCTCTGAACATATTTGCTGGGTTGAAACACAGTTCCTCAGGCAAACAAGAGGCCAGTTACTTCCCCATTATCTACTCCCTATTTTGACTCTCTGCCCCACCTTCTTAACCTCCCAAAATGAAATATCTGTTATTCAATACTATTAAAGAAACAACCAAAAGAGTTCATAGTAAAGAGTCTTAATAACTATACTTAAATTGTACTCATATAGCTGAAATGAAGAGCCCTGAGTAGATGAACACTAGCTTTATGAATATAGTCCCTATTCCACTGTAAGGGGCTTACTAGCTATATGAACAACCTGTTGGAATTAATTTTTAAAAATTACCATCCGACAGATTTAGTTAGGGAAATATAAATGCTCCCTTCTTATCCAGGAAGTAAACTGATTTCTTAGGTAGAAAGAAAAAAATATTTTGAGTGAAGACTACAACAGACAATTAGGTAGATGGATTATTACACCAGAGCTTTAGCACAGTGCCTAGTATATAGAAGATGCTACTCAATAAATTTAAAAAAAGATATGACTCAGTAAATACTTGCTAAATTAATCGTTTTTAAGAATGGAGACTTTGTAGGAAAAAACACATTTAAAGAAGCTAACTGAGATAGGGAATGAGTAGAAGGAAGAATCCCTAACTTTCCTGGTAATTATTATAACAAAAAGGCTGCTGCCAAGCACAGATGAGTTACGATAAAGCAGAAGTAGAGGTGTTTGGAAACCAAGCCAACAAAAAGCCAAGGGATAATGAATTATATACCTATCTAGTTCCCACTGTCTGTCTTTTATCCTTCATTGTGTCAGACTAACCTTATCCATAGTTAATGTGATTTGGGGAGGCTTTATTCTACATACAAACTATTCACTCACCATCTTTTCTTTTCATATTTTTCTTGTAGAAACTCTTTCACTTTTTGTGGATCCCTGAAGTCTGGAATTGCTGAAGATCTATCATCAAATAATCCTAGCCAAATCTGTTTACAGACCTTTGGAAAGAATTAAAAAATATATACGTTAAATTCAACATCTTCACTTAATATAATTTTAAGGGGAAATAATGATTCTTTCAGGAAGCTAATCTACATAATAATTTTAATAATGTGCATTAAATGAGGATACTAATAATCATAAAGAAACTAAATTTATTTTTAATATGTTACAGTATGCAGTAAAATTTTAGCAACAGAATCACTTAAAAAAGGAAATGAACAGTGAAATAGGACTTGAGAGGACCTGGGGTCTTTTTGGTCTTGGCAGAATCATAAACTTTACCATTAGCAAAGTTCTGTAACCTGTATAAACCTGTTCTCTTACAAAACAAAGGAAATGAATCAGTAGCAATTTTACAGGCCTTTTAACAAGTCTAAAAAACCCAAAAAGAGCACACACAAATACTAGAATCATAAACAATTTACTGTAAAACTGTAACAATAAACACAAATATAAGGCATATACACTATTAGCTTTACAGCTGTCTCCTATGAGTTTTTTGTCCAATGATTTAAAAATGAGAATCTGAGATATTTAACTTTCAGAAAAACCAAAAGAGAAATGAAATAAAATAGCACAAAAGAACTATAAAAAGAGAAACTGATAAAGTAGACTTCATTAAAAAGTTATTCTTCAAAAAACTTAAAAAATAAAAAAACAAGATTCTAACTGATGAAAATATTTGCAAAATGTTTAAGAAATTAAAACCGGAATATATAAAGAACTCCTACAACCCAATTATAAAAGACAGATAACCCAACACTTGTTTGGGGTTTTTTTCTGGTTTGTTTTTAAGAAAAGGTCTGGCTCTATTGCCCACGCTGGAGTGCAGTGCTGCAATCTCAGCTTATTTGTAACCTCCACCTCCTATGCTCAAGTCATCCTCCCACTTCGGCCTCCTGAGTAAGCTGGGACTACAGGACTGCAGCACCACATGTGACTAATTGTTTGTATTTTTTGTAGAGACAGGGTTTCACCATGTTGCCCAGGCTGGTCTCAAACTCAGAGCTCAAGCAATACGCCCACCTCAGCCTCCCAAAGTGCTAGGTTTACAGGCGTGAGCCACCACACCCAGCCAACACTTGTTTAAAGAGGGGGCAAAGATCTGAACAGACACTTCACCAAAGATATAAGCAGCCCACTGTCATCAGTCATGTATAAAATGCAAATAAAACAATATTGAGGCCAGGTGCAGTGCCCATCCCATAACTCTGGGAGGACGAAGAGGGTGGATCACCTGAGGTCAGGAGTTCAAGACTAGCCTGGCCAAAATGGTGAAATTTCGTCTCCACTAAAAATACAAAAAAATTAGCCAGGCATAGTGGCGCACACCTGTAATCCCAGCTACTCGGGAGGCTGAGTGTGGAGAATCCCTTGAACCCAGGAGGCAGAGGTTGCAGTGAGCCAAGATCATGTCATTGCACCCCAGCTTGGGCAACAAAAGTAAAACTCCAAATCAAAAAAAAAAAAAAAAAAAAAAAAAAGACACTGAGACTCCCAAGATAGACATGCACAGATACCACTAGAAAAGCTAAAAACAAAGTTGTGACCACACAATGTGCTGGTAACAATGTAGAACAGCCGGAACTCTTTAGAATATAAAATGGTATAAGCACTTTGGAAAACATTTGGCAGTTTATGAAGAGCTAAACGTAGACCTGGCATATGACTTAGCCATTCTACTTCTAGGTATTTATTCAAGAAAAATAAAAGCATTTGTCCACACTCAGATTGTATATAAACATTTACAGCAGCTTTGATAATAACCCCAAACTGGAAATAACCCAATTGTCCATAAACATGTGAATTAAAAAACGGCAGAAAATCCACAGAAGCATATTATTCAGCAATTAAAAGTAGCAAACCATTAATAAAAGAAACATGATAAACCTCAAGATTATGCTGAAAAAAACCTGTGCACCCCCCTCCCCACCAAAACGTAAATACAACATATTTCCATTCATTTAAATTTTTAATGTAAACCTGTCTACAGCGAGGAAAAGCAGACCAGTGGATTCATTACAAACGGTTGCACAATGAAAATGGATGCTCTCTTGTTATTGTGGTAGTGGTTTCATGGTATATAGATATGTCAAAACTCATCAAACTGTATACTTTATGTACATGTTATCAATTAAAATATGTACAAGTTATCAGTTATTCCTCAGCAAAGTTATCAAAAACAAGTCCACAAGTTTCCAAAATTATATTATTTTAAGAATAAGCAATTATGACAATATGAAAAGAACACAGTATCTGGTTTCAAAAACCCTGACAAATATTTAAGACATGAGAGAAGGAAAAGCATACTTCTCAATCTTACTTGCTTACTGAACTGGCTACGGGAGACATAAGAGAAAGGACAGGAAAAAGGACTTGCCCTTCTCCTCTCCTACCACGTCCCCAAACACGTTTCAAAATATTTCTTGTGGTTCCTTCCTATTTCAGGCTCAGTATAGATACTATAAAGTCATTTTGGAAGTGACAGTTGACACAAGTGAGGACTAGAGTAAGGCACAATCCATTATGAAGACATTTCAGTGTCAAAGCCTGAGAAATACAGACACCCAGGAACAGTAGTGCAACTTACTGCCAGAAATACTACAAACCTTCAAGAGACCCAGCTTGTCCAATTAGTATTTCGCCACTTAAAAAGAACTACATGGGACTCTCCTCAGGCAGAAACCTAACTAATAATTCTCCCAAAATGTAATTCTTTAAGATTTTTAAAGATCTGTCAATTACATTCATAAACAGAGGACTGGAAGTTTTTAATTCTTCCATTTTAAAACTTCCCAAATAAGAAAACAAGAGACGTGGTAGTTATTTGCCCAAAGCCATGGAACTATTGACTGTACTTGACAGAATTACTTCAGGACACTTTAGTCTCTACTTTCTAAAACTTCTGCTATATACAACTTTTAAAACTAAAATCAATAAATGAATAATAATTAATAAGCATACAAATAAATAAAATGAAGCCGATAGGCTAAGGGCAGAGAGATCATAGAGCTGCCATCTTGGCACTCATAATGGTAATGCAAAGCAAAGATGGAGTGCTTGACGGTAAACTATTTGACGTAAGTAGATTGTAGGATTTCCTCAAAATTGTGTACTAACTGCTGTGGTTCTGCACCTGCTTTCTGAAAGGTCACACTGCTAGAGAAAGTCATTAAAAATAGCTGCTTGGGTCCTCTACAAATTCAAAATATCTCACTGTCAAAGTTTCCCAAAGTTATTAATCAGCTCTAATTTCCTATCATATTGCCCCACGGCAGCTATTTCCTAAATTTATAGCTCAAAATCCTAATCATTCTCGACACTCTTGGTAGTTGAATTCTTACTCAAGAGAGTGATTCTCAATATGTGATTCCCAACTCCTTAAATCAGCAAGCAACATCAGTGTCACCTAAGAACTTGTTGGAAATGCAAATTTTCAGGAGCCACCCAAGATGTGTGAAATCAGTCCCCCTAGGTGGAACTAAGCAGTCTGTTTTATCAAGTCTTCCAGGTTATACTGAAGTAGGCTAAAGTTTGAAAACCAATGTTTCAGTAACATCTAGGCCAGCAGATGGAAACTTAACTTCCTACCTGTAACTTCTCATCTTTCCTTGCCTCTATCAGAACATCAGAGACAGAGGAAAAGAGAGATTCAAACTATATATAGCTTTCAGCATTTCTCAAATTTAGCCAGTAAAGCTATTATGGGGCAAGATTAATTTAACACAGCCAGTGTTTCAGTGACACACCTGGGAAAACATCAGTCTCTAGCTCCTCATGACCTCCTCACATTTTAGTCCCTGAACAGTCACCTTCTGCTCCCAACATTCTACTAACATTATTATTTCAGGCATCTAGATTTGCTGATAGAGTATAAAGTCTGTTTTCTGCTTGTTTTGGTTTTTGAGTAAAACCAATACCATCAACTGAAAAAATGGGTTTCAAGGTTGGAAAAAAAGGGTGAGAATGAATTGACTAGGAAGCACTGAAGACTTGGGGCCATGAATATCTAAAGTGAAACTAGCTTTATCTGGCTATTTAGGTAAAAGTAGGTAGAATATTGGTTTAATCAGGCAGAACACGACAGAGGTTGGAAAAAGGTGATTCTATTAACATACTATGGAACCTAAGCTAAGAAAAATAAAGACATCATGAGGAAGACAGATAACAACATTTAGTGAAATGAAGGAACAGAAGTCCTGATGATTATTCCAAAATTGTTGGCTCCAGTATTAGAGGGAGTAAGCTGGAAAGAGAATCAGTGGTGGTCAGAGAACTGGATGCTTGAAACTGAAATCTGGGAGGCGATACAGTTATCAATAAATAAAAGGTTTAAAGTAGTATGAAGGATCACTGGAGGTCACAGAATTCTGGAGGCCATGGAGCTATCTGTGTGGATATTGGCCATGCCAAAATGATTAACATTAGTGGAAATAAAAACAGTATTTAAAATGAATGAGGGGGCTGAGCACGATGGCTCATGCCTGTAATCCCAGAACTTTGGGAGGCCAAAACAAATGGATTGCTTGAGGCCAGGAGTTCAAGACCAGTCTGGGCAACATGGCAAAACTCAGTCTCTACAAAAAATAGAAAAATTTGCCGAGCTGGCGGTGAACATGTAGTCCCAGCTACTCGGGAGGGTGAGGTGAGAGAATCATCTGAGCCTGGAAAATAGAGGTTGCAGTGAGCCTTGATCATACCGCTCTACTCCATCCTGAGTGTCAGAATGAGACCCTGTCTCTAAATACATACATACATACATACATACATACATACATACATACTGAATGAGAGAGACTGACTGGTACAATTGCAACAAGAAGATGCAGAGCCACTCATAAAATCTATTGACATGAAAAGTGGGGGCAAGGCACTAAAAACAGCACTGAGGAGCAAAAATGACACTTAAAAACAAGGAATTAAATGGAACAATGGAATTAGTTTTGATGGTTTCTTTTGGGGGAGGTAAATAATCAGCTCTAATTATAGAATAATGTGGTGGTGATGGTAGTTAATGAGCTTGGACTAGGGAATCAGACTGCCTGAATCTGACTTCCAACTCTCTTTGCTATTTGACTTGAGCAAGTTAATTTTTCTTTACCTGTAAAATACAAATAATAGAACCTATTTCATAGGGAGGTTTAGTGAGTTAAATAAATATATGTTTTGTAACAGTAATAGGTATACAAACTTTAGCATTAGTTTGGTCAGGCGCGGTGGCTCACATCTATAATCCCAGCACTTTGGGAGGTCAGGAGTTTGAGACCAGCCTGGCCAACAAGGCAAAACCCCATCTCTACTAAGAACACACACAAAAAATTAGCCAGGTATGGTGGAGTGCACCTCTAATCCCAGCTACTCAGGAGGCTGAGGCAGGACAATTGCTTGAATACGGGAGGTGGCAATTGCAGTGAGCCAAGATCACGCTGCAGCCTGGGTGACAGAGCAAGACTGTCTCAAAAAAAAATCGTATTAGTTATATTACTTTTGGGCTTGGTCTCTTAAGTGGTTTACATTAATGGGCTATGGAGTGACAAGACAAGCAATGACTAGGAAGGGTGGTCTTACCAGGAAAATACAGGAAACTGAAGATCTCCCTTCATTCCTGCTGCAGACACAATCAAAGTGGTCTTGACAGAACAATCTCCCTCCTCGACTTCTAGCACTTCGTAGCTCTCACAGGAAACTCATTCCAAACTGCCTAGTAGTAGAATTACGGAGCATGTGTCTCATTTACTTTTGGATTCCCCATAATGCTTTAAACAATGGGCTGTGCCATATTAAGTGTTCAATAAACTGATAATATTCAAAGCCAGATCTTATGGAAGAATTGAAAATCACACCAGACAACAGAATAAACTCATAAAATTGTTAATTTTTCCCTTAATAGTGCTAATCCACTCTAGAATTGAAATCATAATAGCCACTGACAGAATCTAAAATATGTTAAAGCATATTTTAATCAGTCAGTTACCACAGAAACAGGCAGTACGGTCAATTTGAATAATTTGAAGGAAGTTTAATAACGAGACTGTTACAAAGTATAGTTGGGTTGTTAAGGAAATCACAAGTGAGAGTGTTCTATTCCAGGGTTAGTAACAGCAGGGCCTACCATTACCCATTGGCAGTAAAGCTGGGGAGGAAAGAAAAACATCAGCAGAATCTTAAAACAAAGAGGGCTGCCTGACAGGAACTGCAAACTTCAATGGAAGGATGCAGCCAAGTTACAGAAATCCCAAAGGAAGAAGTCAGGAAAGTAAAAATCCTAACCTCTCTCTCCTCCTTTCCTTCAATCAGCTGAAAATGTTCCCCATCAGCTGAACCCAACCAGAAACCAGGGATAAGAAGCCCAATTGTATATCCAGACAGACCAGCTGCTTGGAGCCAGAGCAAGGAAAAGACTAGAGCCAGAAGTGCAGATAACAGCTATCCAGGACAGCAGCCAAATCATGATAATAAATATATATAGGGCAAGCAATTTAACAAACTCAGTTATGAATACCAAAAATAGGAAACCTTCATACTCATTCCCAATTACTCATATATAAAAGGAAAGGTAAGAAACAGTGTTATATCAGTAATCCTTGAGGGGGACAGCAAATTGGAGGGGAAGCTTATTGAAATGAATATTCACCTTTATTTGGACAAAACCTTATTTTCACAAAAAGGAAAAAAAGAATAAACCACATGATATGACTTTGCTTGCAACTTCTGCATAGAAAGATCTAAGAATAAGGAAAGGACAGAGGATCTGGAATTTAAAGAATCTTTTTTCACTAAGCCATTCTACATACATCTAACTAGATTTCAGACTTTCTTTTTTGTCCTTTCTTTACTTAGTAGAGATGGAGTAATCCCCTAGGTAATCCTGCCTCCTTTTGTATGTAAGATATAATCACAACACTTAATAATACTGCCCATAAAACACAGGAAAAAAAGAACAGTTTAAAAATTAAAAATCCAATGAACAAGCAACCAATATCCACTTTTCGGAAGTAAACAGAAAAACAGAACAAAAATATTTTTTTTTATTGCATTTCAGGTTTTGGGGTACATGTGAAGAACATGCAAGATTGTTGCATAGGTACACACACGGCAGTGTGATTTGCTGCCTTCCTCCCCATCACCTATAACAAAAATAAATATTAACAAACAGAAAATACCATTAGAAGCTCTCTAGACAGGTCTCATGGACCTATACAAAATTCTATCACCAACATATTATTTTGCCCTAAAAGAAGAAACGAGAAAGAAAAAGTCCATACTCAGAAAAATATCTCAAATATATGCCATGACTCAAGCAAAATACTGGAAAAACAAACGCATTATTAACATTTCCTACACCGATCCAGCCTACATTAGTATGACTATAATTTCCAGACCACCAGCTGATTAGTATTTCTCAGTGAACAATATATGAACAATATATAAACTGAAAGATGCCTGCAGAAACAAAAACACAATCCACATGTGCTTTATGCAAGAGAAACTGAAAGTTTTGCATTTACATACATCTTTTAAGAAACTTTACAATACATTCTATCTTAACATTTGGTTTTATAAAATGTACTAGCAAGAATTAGAATTTATGCAACTGAGTAACTAAAAATAGGCACACACAAGCTGTATGTGCACATCTCTGAGACATAGTACCTTTGAGAAGCAGCCCCATAAATGGACAGGTAAGGGAATATCAGACATATGAGGTATCAAATCCAACTTATTTATTTTGTCCTAGGGTTTAAAAAAAAATTATTTAAGCACAAACTACCTTATAAAAGCTTCCTTAACCTAAGAATCAAATTCTTCATCACAGCCTATTAGGCTTAACAGAATGGGACCCCTGATTAGACCTACAAACTAATTTCTAAACTCTTTCCAGTCCACTGGCCTCCTCAGAAAGTCTTCCGTAACCACCCAATCCAAAGGGGCAATAACCCCTGTACCAAATCCCAGATACACACACTCACAATATTTTCTCAACCTTTATCTCCTAATTTTTAAATGCAAATTGCATGAGGCAGACACCTCCTCTTTGATTCAACACTATTTGTATGCTTGATGCCTGATACACAGTAAGCACTTAATATCTGGTGCATGCGTGAAAGCAACTTCCTTAAGAGCCATCAAATGTATGCACAACAGAAATTATCTTTTTTCTTCTGTTCCACCTAAAATATACATGCTGACCTAGAACATTTAGTTTCCCAACTTACTTAGGGAGAAATAATAAATTCACTGATCCAAATTATTATGTCATATACAGGCCAGGGATCAGAAAACTGGGCTAAATCTGGGGACTTTGTTTGTAGATAATGTTTTCTTAGAACACAGTCACACCCACTTGCTTACCTGCTGTCTATGACTACTTTTGGCTACAACATTAGCATTAATTGTAACAAAGACCTTAAGGAACCCACAAAGCCTGAAGTATTTATTATCTGACTCTTCATGGAAAAAGTCTGTCAACACCTAACATACCTGCAACCATGGACTATGCTACCATCCCAGCATCGGAAGACTAGTAACAATTGAACTAGGATAATAAAAACCTGTTTTAGAGGCAGGTATTAGAATGTGCACGGGGTAACACAGAGATCGGCAAAAATTTTCCCTGGAGGAAGAACTTCCCAAGAGCAAGGACTAAGAGCCAGTTTATTATACACACTGATTCATTTGATAATATAGGAGAAAAAGTACCAGAATAAGTTCTGGTGAAAGATGAATAAGTACTTAACACTTGTTTTCTAAATAACTACTAAGTACAAATAAATACAAATGATAAAACATTTGGAAAGGGATTATGAAATCTCACAAAGGAAAAGACTTGTCTTAGAATACTAGAATACTACAGAGAATTCAAATGCTTAGAATACTAGAGAGAAATAAAATACAATGGATAGTTAAGAAAACTTACAAGTATCCGCATTGTAAAGAAGAGCAACAGCTCTAATTCAGACATCTAATGTAAAGACTGAGTAAAAGGCAGCATACGCAACTCACATACCCATAACTTACTTTACTTAAAGTCTCTAACATCAGAACTGTGTTCCAGATAGGCTGAAAAGAATCAAAACCCAGCTATATTAGTTTGGATAAAAACAGATTTGCAGACAGAACACACCAAAGCACTCCACCAAAACAAAAGGAATACTTCATGAGAACCAGAGGTGCAAACAGGAAACCATCTGGAACCTGGGCAGTCTGAGTGTCTCTCTCTTAAGCCCCCTGTCAATTAACCCCTCCACCAACATACAGTTTATCATTTGCTTCTCATACTATGTCTTGTCCCCACTCTTGCTTATCTAAGCACAACTTTTTGTTTACTTGTTAGCCTGCATAGAGACTAACAAATCTACTGAAAAACAGATCTATCTAACAAGTCTATTGAAAAATACATATAATTTTTCAGTTCAAATGACTCATTGTTTGAATACAGCCTCTGAGAACCTTAATTCAATTTCTGAAGAAACAAGACCTGATAAAGTCACTAGCCCCAGGGTTAGGTGTCCGTTTCTGGTGCAATTAGGGGTGTGGGTGTGGGTGTGGGGGTGTGTGTGTGTGTGTGTGAGTGTGTGACAGATGCTGTGTTTTGTGGTTTTCCCAGGGCAATAAGCCTTTTCTTCTTTCAGTAAGGAGCATGAGTACAGTAAGCACCCCTCCCTACGCCCCCTCAACGCACAGGTTATTTGTGAATGTGCTTTGTAAATTACCAAGACCTTTATAAACTTAAGACTTATTATTAGTGAAGTCACAGTAGTTTCAAGAAAAATTATCATCTGTCCAACTTTTCAATGAGATGACATAAGTAAATTACCCGGTATGGTACAGCGCCTGGCACAGAAACATGGCTCTGCCTTTTAATTTTATTTACTGTGCCTTTCAGGAGCTTCCTTGTTTTATCTAGTTAAATATATCAGTTTTTACTTTGTGACTTCTTCTATTGCTTTCCGTCTATAAAGTCCTTCTGCATTCAAATGTTAAATATGTAGCTGGGCTATTTGGCTGTATTTTCTATAGTAATCACCTCTTTGTGTTTTACTGTTACCCACTCTCCTCCTCATGTATACTTCCTTAACCATTACAATTTACTTTTGCTTGGTTTTTTTATTTACAAAATATTTTACAGAAAAGTTGATAGTAGAAACACATCTCACATACCCTTCACCAAGTCTCCAATGGTAACATTTGCTCTATCATTCTCCCGAGAAAAATAATTTTTTAATGAATCATTTAAATTGGTGACATAGCAAGCCTTTTACCCCAAATGTGTATTTCCTAAAACTAAGTACATTCTTTTACATAACCATAGCACAATTACCAAAATCAAATTAATATTTTATATTATCTAATATAAAGATTAGTCAGTAACCTTAATAATGGCCTTTATAACAAAAGAAAAGGTTCTCCTTGTCTAGAATCCATTAACTGTCTCATTTCTTTTAATCTTTTAATATGAAACATTCTTTATTCTTCCCCCCACTTTTTTTTTTGAGATGGAGTTTTGCTCTTATTGCCCAGGCTAGAGTGCAATGGCGTGATCTCAACTCACCACAACCTCCACTCTCCAGGTCCAAGCGATTCTCCTGCCTCAGCCTCCCGAGTAGCTGGGATTATAGGCATGCACCACCATACCCAGCTAATTCTGTACTTTTAGTAGAGAAGGGGTTTCTCCATGTTGGTCAGGCTGGTCTTGAATTCCCAACCTCTGATGATCCACCCACCCTGGCCTCCTAAAGTGCTGAGATTACAGGTGTGAGCCATTCTTCACTCTTTGTCTTTCATGACCATGACATCTTTGAAGAGTACAGACCAGCTATTTGGTAGTATGTTCCTTACTTTGGGCTTCCTCATGATTAAATTAACATTAGGTATTTTGGGGAAGATACCACGTAAGTAATGTGTCCTTCCCAGTGCATCATATCAAAATACATACAAGGTTAATTTGTCCCAGTACTGGTGATATACTTGGATTACCTGGTTAAAATATATCTTTCTCTCCATTTTAAACTCACTGTTTTTCCCCATTGGGATTAATAAATACCTTGCAGGTATATCTTTTGAGACTATTTTCTACATGTTTTTGGCTTCCTTTAATGACCTAATGCTAAAATTTTTCTGAAATTTTGGTGTACCATGTCAGCTAACATTCTAATTAATTTTCCATTTACTGAATAACCAATTTCCACAACGAATGTTGAAATTCATTTGTTTTACAAGATCATTCATATTTATAATATATGTCATAAAGGTTACGGTATATCTCAGGATCTAGGCTATAAATCTGTGTCCATCCTTGTACCACTTTCAGGCTGCTGTAATTATTGCAAGTTTATATCACAAATTACTGTGTATAAAGAAGACAGAGATTACAAACAGTAAATAATTTTACAAATTATTCCCAACTAGTTTTACTCTTTTGTCCTTTTGGATGAGCTTTAGAATTATTTCCCAAAAAGAAAAAAACAATACCAACAGTGTTTACATTCAAATTGTTCTAAACTTATTTTGTGAAGCCTCCTAAAGCAAAGCATTCTCACTCTCAAAGATATTATGAATCTGATAAGAAAGGTTGCTAAGAAGGAAAAAGTAACCAATGGTGTGTTCCTGCCTCCCTCCCTCATATATAGACATACACACAGAATAAGCTTCACATTTTACATTTCCCAGAATATACCTAGAACAAATAAGGAATTGAGCAAGGGAGTAGCAGAAGGGGGCTAGCTTGTTTGGTCATATAATCTTTAGAAATCATTGTTAAGAGCACAACTTAATATTTTATTTTGTCTTGATATGAAGTAAGAATTGTCTGTGGATTATCTATGGTTTAAGGTATCATCAATACCAGTGGCCACCTCTAATACAAACACATTCATCCATTATTTAGTTCAACCTAGGACTCAATGATAGTGATCTATTTGTACTGACACTCTATTGTCTTGTTGTCCTGGTGACTGAAGGCATGCATTTGTGAGGCAGCTGACTGAAGTTTGGAATGTAGTCATTGGCCAAGGAACAGAGAGAAACTAGCCCAAATTCAAAACAAGCCTCTGAAGTAAACCTCATTTGTACTACACTCTATGTAAATAAACCAAAAGGTGAGGAAAAAAGTTTTCTTTCAACATTTCTGAATACATGGGTGGCTATCTCATTGAACAATGGGGAAAATTTGAGCATCAGTAAAAATAACTGAATTTGGGTGAAACATATCAAATAAATAGATTTATGGTAATTTAAAAAAACCTAACTAGTTGCTATTTGAAATGTAATGTAACCATTTTGAAAACAGTTCAATATTGAAGAATTATCTACTGATATTTATAAATTGTTTTAATGTTCTTAAAGAAGAATGACAATAAAACTATCGCACCTTAACTTAAATAGCTTTTATTTATTAAAAAAAAGCTATTAATAAAATAGCTTTTATTTATAAAAAATTTTTTTGTTTCAAAAAAATTAGTGAAAAGTCAGTTTTAATTTTTGTAAACTTCATTAATGCCTAGTTAAGTAGAAGTCAGCTGATTTCTCATCTGTTTCTGCATTTTAATGTTATGTAGCTTCTGGAAAACTGTATACCCATGAAAACAGGAGTAAAAAACAGCAGTCTCAGCATTATTATTAAACTTTTTTTTTTTTTTACTTTAAAGGACCTCTGAAAAGGTCTCAAGGATCCCCTACAAGTCCCAAACTGTACTCAGAAAACTACTAAGTTAGAATATCACCATTTTACATTCTCTAATTAATGGATGTAGGCACTGAGCATTAGCTGCTAACAGGACCAAAAATGAAAACTTTTAAAAGTAGTTCTTGATAAAAGAACACACCACACAACCTATGAAATAGTGGATCGTTCCCCTTCCTTAAATTAAGCCTCAATCTTAAGAAACTACTATAGCCAACCACCAGTTTATAGGTAACTGGGAGAAGAAAGGAATATTGACACTACATGGATGGCATTAGCAAAATCCAGAAGGTGGAAAACTTACTGAACAAATGACTTGGTGAACAGAGAATAAGAATGCGTGACTGGAAAGGAAACTTAGAGGATTAAAAAAACACTTAAAGGGCAAACACTATAGATTCCTTCCAGTAGTGGCAAAAAGACTCATATTAAAAACCCAACTCTCCAGCAGATAACAACTATAAACTCTGGACAAAGTTTATAAAGATGCTAAAAAGCAACCACAAATAAGCTGAAGAGGAAAGAAACAGCACTAGGTATGTGCTTTTTTTTAATTTAAGGACCATCACTTGAAAACAGTCATGCAGGGTTGCTAAAACTCAAACAGAAATACACAAGTCTTAAAGCTTGAAGTACAAGAAGTCAAGAGGTTCACCATAGCCACAGCAACTGGAAAGTGAGGGGAAAATCCCAGAAGAGAGATGGCCAAAGAAATAAAATACGTACCACAAAACGTGTGTTATCAACTCCTCTCAAATCTCTAGCTCACTCCTGACCTATGTGTACATGGGGCTAACTCCAAACAGTTCAATTAAGGAACTGAGCAAAGATTTCAGCTGGTACTCACCGTGGGAGAAGCAGAGTTTGCTAAAGTAAAAAACAAAACAGAATCCAGAGGCACTACATATACAAAGAAACAGGAAATTATGACTCAAAATCAAAAGAAAAGTCAATCCGTACCACATTCTGCAATGATAAAGATTTTCGAATAAGGAGACAAAGACTTAAAATAGCTAGTATACCTATACTCAAGAACATATTATAGGCCAAGCATGGTGGCTCATATCTGCAATCCCAGCACGTTGGGAGGCTGAGGTGGGTGGATCACGAGGTCAGGAGTTCAAGACCAGCCTAGGTAAGACAGTGAAACCCTCCTGTCTCTACCAAAAGTACAAAAATTAGCCGGGCATGGTGGCAGGCGCCTGTAATCCCAGCTACTCAGGAGACTGAGGCAGAGGATCGCTTGAACCCAGGAGGCAGGGGTTGCAGTGAGCCAAGATGCCACCACTGCACTCCAGCCTGGGCAACAGAGCAAGACTCCACCCCCCAAAAAAAGTATTAAAGAAAATATGATTACAATAAATAAAAATGAACGAAATCTGAGCAGAGAAATGGAAACTCTAGTAAAAATGTAAATGTTAAAGATGGAAAAGATAATATCTAAAGTTAAAAATTAGAGCTTAGAAACAGCAGAAGAGATGGGGATAGGAGAAGAATTGTCCAATCTGGAAAGTATAAAAATGGAGGGAAAAAAATTAAGAGAACCTCTGGAAACTGCAGAACAGTATCAAAATGCCCACCATCCAAGCAATCGGAATCTCAGAAGGAGAGCTGAGAGAGAATGAGGCAGAAAAAATACCTAAAGGGAAAATGTTGAAATTTTCTGAATTTGGTAAATGAAAAATGTATAGATTCAAGAAGATCAACAACCACAAGTAGGATAAATACATATACACAGACAAAGCATATCCAGATGTATCACAGTCACATGCTGAAAACAAAAATAAAGTGCTTCACAACCCACCACTATAATGAAAAAACAATATAAATATGAGATAAAGTAAATTTCAAAAAATATATATTATTAAACATAAAGACAGATATTACATAATGATAACATAATCAAGAAGACAATTATATACCAGCACCAATAATAAAGTTTCAAAATACATGCAGGAAAAAATGATTTATTATAGAAAAAAATATGAAAATCCACACCAGCTGTCCACTTGTTCTATCTGCAATTGCTCAACTAGACAAGATCAGTAAGGTGGATCCACAACATCTAAGTACCACCATCAATCACAGAGCTATAACTGTCATTCACAGAACAGTACATCCAACAGGCTGATATGGCCATTGTCCTATCGCTTTGAGCAGTCTCTGCCCAAGTCCAGAGTCTTGCTGTAGCTACCTAGGAAGCAGGTTCTGAGAGACAATGTAGCAAGATAGCCAAATCAGGCTCCCTGCAGGCAGAGCAGCTGGTAAACCACTGCGCTCACACCACCAGGGGGACCCTGCTCACCTGCCGTAAGACCTATTGACACTATGCTGCCATTAGATGGCACAAAGCAGGACAAGTTCTCCTACCAAAAGATAACTGCTCAAAGCCACTCCATCCTTGGAAAGAACCTAGCATTCACAGGCCAGTATGAGATTGTCCTTGGGGAAGTGGTGGGAGTCATGTTCCAGCAGGAGACTGACCAAAAAATATCACCCAAATCAACAAGAAGTTCTTGCAGGCATGGCCTTTGGCTACTACTAAAACCTTAAACATCATTACTAATTCCTCAAAATTCTATGGGGCCGGAGGGCCTATTTATTTTCTTCTTACCAGCTCATAATGTACCCCATAACCAGAAGACACACTCTGTTGCCACAATGAATGTCAGTTGCTGTCCTGACAAGCAGGCTTCTTGTTCTGCAGTAAGAACCCAGCATCTATTTTCAGGAGACCGAGTAGCGGCTGATGCCAGAGCAACGGAAAAGACACAGGTAAAGGACTACAACTCAGATGTGTACCAGGTAGCACTTATGCCACCTGAGTGTCCCACAAGGCACTGGAAGTCACCTGAGCTGCTATGTTTCTCAGGGACTTTAAGCTGACAGGGGCCCCAGGTTACAGACTCTCCATCCCCAGAATAACTACCCGGCCTGAGGCCCCCACTGTCTTAACACAAATCTCTGCCTAAATCTATGCCACATACCACAAATACAGGCCCATTCCAGTCCAATCTTTGTAGGTGTCACTGTGAACCATCTAGCTTCCTTTTTTTCTTTTTTTGAGACAGTGTCACTCTGTCATCCAGGCTAGAGTACAGTGGTGCCATCTCAGCTCACTGCAACCTCTGCCTGCTGAGTTCAAGTGATTCTTGTCCTCAGCCTCCAGAGTAGCTGGGATTACAGGCACAAGCCACCAAGCCCAGCAAATTTTTGTACTTTTAGTAGAGATGGAGTTTTGCCACATTGTTCAAGCTAGTCTTGAACTCCTGGCCTCCAGTGATCTGCCTGCCTCGGCCTCCCAAAGTGCTGGGATTACAGGCATGCGCCACGGCGTCCAGCGAAGCCTCCAATCCTTTATAAGTAGTACAAAGTTTTAAAGCCCATTTTAACCACTCAATGTGTGGATCTTACCTGGATCCTCATTCAAACAGACCGTTAAGAAAAAAAGAAAAGATATTTATGAACAACAGAAAACTTAAATGACCAGATGACTAGATTATTAATTGTTATAGGGACAAAAATTGCACTGTTGCTATATATATTTTAAAGTCCTTGAAGCTGACGGATAACATGAGAGTTGAGTTTACAGAAGAAATTTTATGTCTCACATCTGCTTAAAAATAATAAAAAGACAGCCATGGGTTGACAGAAGTTTGTTATACTATCTACTTGTGTAAATGCATGAATACCTCCACAATAAAGTCCTTTAAAAAGAAACAAAAATGTCTAATGATTTATATATTTTTAATTATTTAGAGTCAAATAAGATTTTTTAGAAGATAACACACAATGACAAGGAAAAAAATAAGCTGAGAGATTACAGGAAGCTAGAATGGTAAGGCAAATAGCTAGAAGGAAATAAACGCTGTAACCTGGAATATGTAGTATAACAAAAAATTAAGTAAACTCTCGAGTAGTCACAAACTAACAACATAACAACATCCAGCTTCATCTATAACGCTCTGGGTTTTCTGTCATCATTCAAAAAGACCCACATGTTATGATATGTACAAAACAAAGGCATTTCTACATTTTCTACATTTTTCTTAATTAGTATATTTCTCTGAAAGCCAACAGTTAATATCAAAGAATACACTCTAAATATTTTCAACATTACTAAGTTACTACTGACTAGATTCAGCTAATATTTATAAGAGCTATATAGCTCATGCCTTTCTCTCAAAATGCTTAAGAGCCCAGAAATGTGCATAAATATGCAGACACTAAATAAACATCCCTTAAATAATACAATAGTGTGCTTTAATATTTTAATTAGATTGTTTTAAACTTCAACTATCCCTCTAGGAAGCTATTCCCTCAAATAATTAATTTTGTTGTTAAAAATGTTTTTCAGTGTATTATCAGTGAATGTTTTCATTTATTAATTCCATCATACTGAATGAAATTCTACAAAAATTTATCTCCACCCTAAATTCAATTCAAAGTACGCCATGTTCCTATTTGATATTTATTTTCTGAGTTTAGGAATCAACTGGGAAAGTACCTTTGCATGTAAAAGCACAATTTTGACAAGTTACTAAACCTGGGGAAAAATTTTTTTTAATTTTAAAAACAAAAAATAAAACCATGATCTTACATCTACATAATACATCAATTTTCACAATGTTTTCACATATACTACCTTCAAAACAACCTTATGAAAGAGGCAACACACATATTTCTCACAGATTACAAAGGAAAATGAAGCTCAGGGAAAAGTGGTTTGCCCGAGGTAAAAGGTTCATAAATTAGTGGTAATCAAACTAAACTATGGATTTTTTTGAGTCCTAGTAAATTAGGCATGGTGGTGCATGCCTGTCATTCCAGCTACTTGAGAGGCTGAGGCAGGAGAATCTCTTGAACCCGGGAGGCAGAGGTTGCAGTGGGCCCAGATTGTACCACTGCACTCCAGCCTAGGTGACAGAGTGAGACTCCATCCCCACAAAAAAAAACCAAACTCACTTGGGTATATACATGCTTGTGTATTTTCACTGCTTTAGGTATAATTAAAAAGTATGCAAGATTATGTCACAGAAATGTCTATAATGTCTTGAAGGCAGTAAGACCGATACAGAAGAAACTAAGAGCAATAACGAAAAAACGTTTTTTTCTAAATCTTATAGTGAATGTTGTTTTTTAAAACAGTTTAAAATACATATAGAGATGTTAGTATCTATGAGAGAGAAAAACTCCCCAAAGACTGATAGGGTTAGAAGAGAAGAATCAAGCAAAAATAAAAGCCAGCATCAGTAAAATGGCAAGAAAATTAGAACACAGATAGCATGTATGGAAAAGACAACAAAGACCATTGTAGGTAAAGTATTTCTGCTGGCAATAATATTAAGAAAAGATTAGCTAAGTTAAGATGCCAGGTCATAAAAGGATTTATATTACAACCTGAAAAACAAGAGTTCTATACATCTTCAATCAACAGATCTTCAATCTACAGACCAAACTGGGTCAGTGGCCTGTTTTTATACTGCCTGAATCTAAAAATGGTTTTTACACTAAAGAATTGGGGGGGGGAGGGAATTTCAAACAAGAATATGCAACAGAGAATGCAGGTGACCCACAAAGCCTACAATATTTACTATTGGGCCATTAGAAACAGTTTGCCAACCCTTGCTATGAGCAACATAATAATTGTAAATCCTGAATTAATGAGTATGTAACTTAACTTTCCCACTCTACAATGACAACATGTTGTTACTAAAATAATATTTTCATTATTAAACTCAGCAGAAAATCAAAGTTAAAACGCTCCAAGAGTTTAAATACAAAACCCAAATATTAATGTAAATGATATGACAGTATGCCATGAAAACAGAAAAACCCCCCTAATGAAACCATACAAACCAGGAATGAAAATAAAAATTGATAATTCTTCTTATGATTTCTACCACTTCAGATTCAGATTCAATGAATAAATATTATCTGACAAGAAATATGCTGGGAATTTTCCCAAGTTGGCCTATTTCAAAAAACCCTAGAATTTCTACACACAGGTATTACGGTTACTAATAATAGAAATTCAGGCTCAGAAGCCTCTTGCCCAAGGTTCACAACCTGCACAGTCCAAATCTGAGCTTTCAGCACAAGACCACTGTACTTTTATTGTGTCTCCTCCCCTACAAGACTGCAAGGGGAGGGCAGAAATCATCTCTGTTTTCGTATCACTACGACCTAGGGACAGTTCCTGGCACACAGCAGGTCATTTATTAATAAATCTCTGCTTCAAGAATGAATCAATCATGAATGTTAACAGGAGAAAAGTGTATGTTATTTCATGGGTTTGTTTTCAAAGCAATCATTTTGTTTTGTTTCTAATCTAGTATAAAGATAATCAAATACTGGCATGCAATGCCTGATTTTACTCCTACACATAGACCACGCCTGTGGAGCATCAGTATCAGTAGTAACGCTTGTTTTTGTTTTTTTTTTTTTTTTTTGAGACAGAGTCTCACTCTGTTGCCCAGGTTGGAGTGCAGTGGCACAATCTCACTGTAGTATCTACCTCTCAGGTTCAAGCAATTCTCCCACCTCAGCCACCAGAGTAGCTGGGATTACAGGTGCACACCATTGCACCTGGTTAATTTTTTAATATATATATATATTTTTAGTAGAGACAGAGTATCCCCATGTCGGCCAGGCTGGTCTCGAACTCCTGGCCTCAATTGATCCATTTGCCTCAACCTCCCACAGTGCCGGGATTACAAGCGTGAGCCACCATGCTTGGCCAGTAGTAATGCTTTTCCTCTTAGTCTTAAAACAACTAGGAAGGCTAACTTGATACTATAAAACAAACTATACATATATTTCAAAATAAAATTATTTCTACATTTTTTTTCCTTTTTCTTTTTCTTTTTTTTTTTTTTTTGAGATGGAGTCTCACTCCGTCTGGAGTGCAGGCTGGAATGCAGTGGTGCAATCTTGGCTCACTGCAACCTCCGTCTCCCAGGTTCAAACAATTCTCCTGCCTCAGCCTCCCAAGTAGCTGGGACTACAGGTGTCCGCCACCATAGTAGAGAGAGGGTTTCACCATATTGGCCACCCGCCTTGGCCTCCCAAAGTGCTGGGATTATAGGCGTGAGCCACCGCACCTGGCCCTACATTTTCTTTCTATTGAATTATCTATCTATAGCAGTGTTTACCAGCCCACTTTCCATTAAGTTTATAATGAGAAGTTAACCCAACTTCCATTAACTAGAAAACCATGATTTGCCCATGACATCACAAAAAAGGACATACAGAAGATCACAATGGAATTTATTTATTTATTTTTTAAACAGTATCTCACTTTGTCATCTAGGCTGGCGTACAGTTGCATGATCATGGCTCCCTGCAGCCTTAAACTCCAGGGCTCAAGTGATGCTCCCACCTCAGCCTCCCGAGTAGCTGGGACTATAGATATGTACCACCATGGCTGGCTAATTTTTAAATTTTTCTACAGACGGGATCTCACTTTGTTGCCTAGGTTGGTCTTCAAGTACTCGCCTCATGGAATCATCCTACCTCCGCCTCCCAAAGTACTGGGATTACAGGGGAGCCACAGTGCCAAGATCACTACAGATTTGTTTTAAAAATAACTGTATGATACAAAGGAAAGCATTACAAAATAATACATGGAAACTTTTTATGAAATATTTTGGTTTTGAAAAAATGACAAAAATTGCTTCACCAAATAAATACAAAGTGCTCCAATGCAAAATATTTTACTAGCATCTGACGTATTATGTTCTATAACTTAATAATGTGCATATCTGCTCCACCAAACACACTGTAGAAGTCTGTAAACACTAAAGCAATAGTCAAGAAATTTGTAAACCAACTTGTGTCATTACTTTCTGTAGAAAGTAATGATATACTCTGTAAAAAGTATGGTCTCTATGCATACCTATAAATAGTAATAACATTATTTGCTTACCATAGCTACCTATACAGACCAATACAGATATATTTCATTGATGACTAAAATACCATTAGTATTGCCATCAGTTGTGTGATTGTATCCATGCCGTTTGCTCTGTAACTTGGTAGCCCGCCCCACTCTGATTCCGGGCATGGAGCATGACTTTTTTTGGCAATAGGATGTTCAACTATAATGCAAGTGTGTAAGACAAAATTAAATTATATATATGCAGATGATCGTACACAGATGTTTCCCATATATAAATGTCTAGAGGAACATTCATAGCATGTGGCATGCAGGTTAATTCTGTTCAATACATTATAAGTCACTCCATGGCACTTGCCTGCTTAAGCCAGCAACATCCTCCAATAGTGACAACAACCAAACATGCCCCCATGCATACTAAAACTCCCTGGTGGGGGTCAAAGATACAAGGCTGCTGCCAAAGCCAACACACTTTCTGATCTTTTAGTTTTGGAAATACCCTTCTTCAGGCATGAACCCATTCATGCACAAGAAGTATGGTAGTGCCTTTTTAATCTAAAACTTATGTGACTGAATATGGTCCTTTCCAAACTACTGAAAGGTGACGAGAGAAACATGGCAACTTATTTTGAAATGTAAACTTAAGTTCGGGTATTACTCCCTACACGTGATACTTACGACTTAAAGGTTTTAAAAAGATAAGCTGATAATAAAGCACTTGCACTTGAAACCCATAGATTTGGTTATAAAGCTGTAGCAACTGTCCCACACTTCATATCTTCATCCCCTACACACCTCTCAAAATTTTAAAAACACAGACACTGTTAATACCATAGAGAACCAAATATACCTGCCCAATTATTTTGGTTCTAAGATGTCCTTTGATACACTATGAGAAGGTATGTTTGTCCTTCTTAACAAGCATTTACAAGGTTAGTATATTTTCTAGCAATCTATTGCAAGTTTCTCTTTTTCTTTTTGTACTGTTTCCTCCATCTTCAGTGACTTTCACTATCAGCTTAAGTCCTAGTTACCCTCAAAAACCAGCAAATGTGTTACCTCTTCTGTGGGGTCTTCCCAATCCTCTCCTTCCCACTAAAAGACTGAGTCCGTTCTCCATACTACTTCTGATACTTCTTATTCTTATCATTATTTATCTAACACCATGCTGGAATTATCTGTTACTTATCTGTCACTCCAACTGTGAGCCCTCTGTCCACTAAGCCAGTGTAACACTCTATAAACACATCCAAAATGTCCAGCACAGTAACAGTGATTGTCATGGTAAATGCTTTGAGTGGTCTATCAACCTGCATACCTCTTTGTAGGACTTAAGATTCATGAATGCATTTCATACATTTTGCTTCTACTTTCTGATACAGTGAGTTCCCCGAAATCAACTATTTATTTTATATATTCTAAATTTACCTTAATGCTACAGCCTTTAAAAATATTCCTTCAGAAATCCAGCCATACGTGACAATAAAGATGAATCTTGAGGACATTACACTAAGTGAAATATGCCAATCACAGAATGACAAATATTGTTTAATTCAATTTATATGAAGTTATCTAAAATAGTCCAACCTATAGAAGCAGGGGGCATCAGGGGCAGAGAATAAAATGAGCTAAAATTCAAACGATATAAAGTTTCAGTTATACAAGATGATTAATTTCAAGAGATCTGCCATACAACACTGTCTCTACAGTCAAGCATACAATATTGCACAGCTAAAAATTTGTGAAGAGGGTAGATCATGTTCCTACCACAATTAAAAATATATACTCCTTCAATCTTGGTATTTTTTGGACCAGTCTCCACCTAACCTTATCTCACATTACTACATTTTCACTTCTTCAATGGACTGCTGGTATCATAGTTTTGTTACTCTGGTTTTACCTACTGTTATATTTAAAATCTAAAACTAGAATAATATTCTTTATTTCTGATTCCATTCTAATTTCCAAAATTCTACACTAAGCCAACATTCTAAGAAAGTAACTTCAAGTGTGCAGTGTTAAGTTAATCCTACTTGTAAACTTTATACAAACAGCTCAAATTTTACTTTAATCAATATATATATTGTTCTATGTTTACAGTCATTAAAAACCTCCTACCCGTTCATCCAGCTTTACACATTCTTATCACAAAATAAATTATCTTCCTCTTTTTTGACTTTTAAAGCGAAGACTAACAGTAACTGTAATAACAACGTACTCTGAAATGCCTTTTATATTCAAGACTAATGAATTTGAAATACATATATTTCACCACAGATTTAAGATAGTTTATGTAGTAGAGATTAATTCCAAATATATTATTAAATGAGTACATTCTAAAATATCTATATATAGAATACAAAAATAGCTTTTTTAAGACCATGAAATTCAACATTTTAAACAACTTATTAAATCTTATTAAAATGACTGCCAACAAAAAAATTGAAAATTGCAAAAAAAAAAAAGAAAAAAAAGAAAAAAAAAACACACTTACTTCATTTCCATGTTTTTGTAAGAACTCAATTTCCTGTTGTGTGAATGTTGTCATGGAGATAGATTTCACCCTGTGTGGTGGATTTAATCCTCGCCTAAAAGATAAAATATTTTACAAAATTTACTAGTACATACATTTTTGTAAATGACACAAATAGTAATTCAAAACATTTTAACCAACACACAAACTTGAAACAGTGTTTTCATTCCATAAACTCCAAGTATTTTTAAATTATTTTAACTATTAAGCTTCATAATAGATGTTAAAGTAAGTTTGGTTAGACTCATTAAATAGTAGACTTAACAATAAATTCAATTAACTACCTAGTTAAAAACACGAAGTAACTGTGACACATGAGCTCCTAGGAGATGCAAGACTGCTTTAGTGTGTTTCTCATGATAGGAAAAGACTATACATGTGAAGAGCTCTATAGTAAATAATTTTAATTCTTTAAATATTTGGTATTTCCTAAGAAACCAACAATGATATATTAAGACTGCAGCTACAAATATCCTCATCAAACAGTTGTTACCTTTAAGTAAGTTTAAGACTAATTTAGAAAACTATATGAAAAGTAATGTAAAAAAAATGAGATAATTAACCAATTGGTAAAATCCTATCTTGCCATCAATTCAAGTAAGAATTTATAATAAAGAACATTTTTAGTTACCTCAGAAGGCAGTCAGTGTACAAGAGGAAATCGCAGGGACATGGGGAAGAGATTTAAAAACTGCTGGATGTATGATTAAATGATTTTTAAGGTCCTTTACAGCCCTGAGGCATTTTCTGTATGGATGGCCTTACAAAGACTTAATCTTGATGTCTGAACACACATGAACTGAGTGGAAATGCACTCAAAGAGAGTTAATAACTATTTACATGTTGTCCAACTATCTTGTGAGCAGGTCCACCTGCAAGAATAATGGCCAAATAATCTATGCAATGTAAGAAGTAACCTATGCAAAATTCCATAAAACTACTTTGGGGTCATGTCCTCTGACAAGGTTTCATTTGAAATCTGGTTCTTATAGCAATTACTGTAGCAGTACTGTTTAAAAATTTGTCAATTTGTAATCACTCTTGCCAACTAAACAAGAGATTTAACAATGATGTAAAATAATAAATGTGCCAAAAGTCTTTTAAAAATATTCTGAGAACATTTTGAATAATTAAATATGGTGGATAACATCCTAGAAATATATGCTATTTTGGGGGGCAGGCACTGCGGCTCACATCTCAGCACAGTAATAACCCCAGCACTCTGAGAGGCCAAGGCGAGCAGATCACTCAAAGACCAGCCTGGCCAACATGGCAAAACCCCATCTCTACTAAAAATACAAAAATAAGCTGGGCATGGTGGCATGCACCTGTAATCTCAGCTACTCAGGAGGCTGAGGCATAAAAATTGCTTGACCCCAGGAGGTGGGGGTTGCAGCAAGCCAAGATCACGCCACTGACCTCCAGCCTGGATGACAGAGCAAGAATCTGTCTCAAAGAAAAAAAAAAATTGTCAAAAAATTTTGTCAAAACACGAAATAGAAGCTCCTCAATTCACTGCTTCTTTTTCTCCCTCCCCCTTGCCACAGATAAATGTCATCTTTCAGATCATGATCTGAATTAAGACAAGTTACACTTCATTTCTTTCATATTTCGAAGCAGGGAAAAGTTAACCTGGGTTTGGCTGTTGTTTTGCTTTGCCTTGTTTAAATTTTATACTCATTTTTTTCCTTCTGTTGTCATAAAATAGGGAAATAAAGACTGAACAAGAAGAACTAAGTTAATGAAATTTTATTCTGGTAAAACTCTCAAACTTGGCCAGGCAAGGTGGCTCATGTCTGTAATCCCAACACTCTGGGACGCAGTGATGGGCGGATCACTTGAGGTCAGGAGTTCGAACAAATTACAGCTCTACAGATTAGTTCCAAATTTCCAAAAGTGACCAGGTGTGGTGGCTCATGCCTGTAATCCCAGTACCTTGAGAGGCCAAGGAGGAAGGAAAACTTGAGGTCAGAAGTTTGAGACTAGCCTGGCCAAGGTGGTGAAACCCTGTCTCTACTAAAAACTCCAAAAACTATCTGGGTGTGGTGGCGCACGCCTGTAGTCCCAGCTACTTGGGAAGCTGAGGTAGGAGAATCACTTGAACCCAGGAGGCAGAGGTTGCAGTGAGCAGAGATTGCACCACCGCACTCCAGCCTGCGCAACAGAATGAGACTCCATAATCAAATAAATAAATAAATAAATTTCCCAAAGTGAAACTTTAGAAAAGTCATTATTACTCACTTAGGGCACAATACTTTGTTTCCAACTCAACAGCATTATGAGAACACTTAATCCACCATTTTCAGGGAGGGTTTAATCATTTGATACAATACTTACATTCTACCTTGTCCCAAAACAATTTAAAAAGTAATTAACTGGGCATGGTGGCATGCACCTGTAATCTCAGCTATTCTCAGCATTCTCTCAAATGCCTTTACTACTTCCCTCTCACTTTGCAACTTTGTCTCTCCTTATTTTGTAACATCTCCTCCTTGTTCCAGACAAGGCTTTACCTTTCCACTTTCTGGTAGTATCTCCTTTTTAAAAATGGAAAAGGCAAAAGAATAACTTTCTGATGAAGAAATACGAAACACTATTAAAAGGATTATGTTTTGGAAATTTTGGAGCAAACAACTATACCCGTATACTTCTCAATTGTTCAATAAGGAAACAGCAATTCATAAAGCTAGCTCTAACTCTTTTTAGTTACATCACACATATGTAATCTCACAAATGCAGTGCAGTGTGTAAATATATCCCAGGCCCTACCATATTACAGGGTCTATTAATGCACAAAGAAGGTATTCATATTACCTAAATAAGTGAACAAAATTTTGAACTTATGAAACAAGTACAACCAGAATGTACTCATAACCAAATGAGGAAAGGACATTTTTTCCAAGTGAAATCTGTTACAGGATTTGTTACTCATTACAGGATTTATTTAAATGAGCTCTCTCTCAGAACGTTCAAAATAAGATTCAATTTACAAAATGGCAGACAATTTTACAAGGCTACATTTATTACATAAATTGAGTAATCACAAGGAAATTTTATGTGTGTTCATGTTGCTTTCTCTAATTGTTCTTTTATATTCCATTTATCCAGGGAGATTAACTATATTCTCAATCCAAGGCTATACAAGGATTTTTCATTTTTTAGCCTTCCAAAGCTTTGTACATGGATTTTACATGCTTATGAGTCTGAGAAAAAGCTGAAGACTGATTCCATGAACGTCTTAAGTAGCATTCAGAGTGATAAGATGCAACAAAAATGTGTAGTCTTGCCCCCATGCCACCCACACCTCAACCTAATATGCCCCCCACCAAAAAAATGCGTAGTCTCAAACACTGATAGTGGGATAAACTCACCATTTTTTATTGAGAACCTCATTACTGTCTTTGACCCAGCTATGCCACTTTTGGGAATCAATTCTAAACAAACAATTCTATATATAGCTGACCACCTATGTACAAGATGTTCACCAAACATTATTCATAATAGGAAAATATCAGAAACACCAAAAAGGAAGTGGTTAAATAACTGACAATTTTTAAAAGTATGACATTATGCACACTTACACTTGTGCTTTAATTTTTTAAGATAAAAATTACATAATATTCTCAGACTATTTTTTTAAATCTGAAAAAAAAAACCAAATACTCCAAAATGTTAACAGTTCTTGCATATAAGTAATGAGATCAAATGAACATGTTTACAAACGATAACATTTAAATAAGCTGGGCGTGGTGACTCACGCCTGTAATCCCAGCACTTTGGAGTCCAAGGGGGGTAGATCACCTGTGGACAGGAGTTTGAGACCAGCCTGGCCAACATGGTGAAACTCCATCTCTACTAAAAATACAAAAATCAGCCAGGTGTGGTAGCAAATGCCTGTCATCTCAGCTACTCAGGAGGCTGAGGCAGGAGAATCATGTGAACCTAGGAGGCATAAGATGCAGTGAGCTGATATTGCACACTGCACTCCAGCCTGGGCCACAGAGCAAAACTCTGTCTTAAAAAAAAAAAAAAAAAAAAACACTTAAATCAGACTACTTTGTATTTTTAAAGACCCGCATTAATATGATTAAAATGCTGATTAAATCTGGAATGTTATCAATAGTACAATTTCAACTGTGACCTTAAAAAATGGAATTCTACCAGTAAAAGGGAAAACCAAAACAAAACCAAAAAGCTTTGTCAATGTTTTAATAAAATTAAACATGTATCTGCCATACAACCTAGCCCTAGATATTTACTCGAGTGAAATGAAAACTTATGTTCAGCCAAAAACCTGTGCATAAACATTTACAGCATTTCTATTCATATATCTCAAGAACTACAAACTCCTCAAATGGGCAGTGGAAAAACAAACAAGCAATGGAATACTACTCAGCAATATGGAGAAAAAACTATTAAAATAAATGACAACTAACTTGGATTAATCTTAATACGTTGAATGAAAAAAGGCAATCTAGAAAAGTTATGAGTCCATTTACACAACGTTCTTGGAAAGACAAAACCAGTGTTGGAAGAACAGATCAGTAATTGCCAGGAGGTGTGGAAAAACAAGGGCTAAGAGTTTTTTGGGGTGACGGAAAACTTGCATGTTCTAATTTTAGTGGTGGCTACATCAATTTACACGTTAAGATTTACAGAACTGTATACCAAAAAATTACAATGTATGTTAACCTAAGAAATAAAAAACTGTAGTCCTGATTTCATGTTTCTATAGTAACCACAATTTTCACACTAATTAAAATAAATTTTTTATCATTAGCAGACTATCTTCACCTACCAAATTTGATCATTTAAGTGAATAAAATCCTTCATAAATCAAAACAAATACTTTTAAGATGTATTCCTGGAACCTGGTGTCACTTCCCTTTCTTGCTAAGGCTCGTCTAGCTGCAGGGTGAACTCGGTGTTTATAAAACACCTTTCTGTAATGATAGTAGTCATAACTATTGGATCAAAGTGTTGGGTAAGTAAACCACATTACCTTTATAGGGCCAATATCCTAAAATACACACTTTAAGTCTTCAGGTTTGTATTAAATAAACAAAAAAAAACTCACTTAATAACTGCAGTTTTGATATTTTGAAAATATGTTTGCAAGTTAACTGCTTTCAAAAAGTTCAAAGCAACCTATTGGTGCAGCCCAGTATGTTTTTGTAGTGTAATTAAGTCATTTGCAGATCCCCAGGAGATTCAGTTTTAATGACCACCACCCAGGTATGACTGTAACCAGATGGTGTGACTCATTCCATATGTCCATCAGTATGCTGCTCTAAACTAGGCCTCAAACAATCTTGCAAATAGCCATTTGTTCAATTCACATAACAATCTGTGCTGGATGAGTAAGTAGGAAAGCTTATTTAGTTTTATTAATTGTTTTCCTCCTGCTGGGGGAGAAGCTGGTTAAAATATTTTTAATAACCTGTGGAAGTTTATGTGGTTGCTAATAATATTGGCAGAAAGTAATAAAGTTGACATTTAGATCTAGCCCATCCTAATTATTTACTAAAAATATTACATATACTGTTTCATAGTATAAAATAATACATTTGAAATCTAGAACAGATGGAAGATGCCTTTAGTAAGTTATCAAATCTACAAACTATTGATGCCAAGAAACTGTATATGTTGGCTAGTCCAAAATATTCGTCTATCCAGAGTCCAACATTTAAAAACTGAATATATTCAGCTTTCCATATATAATAATAAGCATGATATAAATCCCAATTGTTATTCTGGGTTTTTGGGAGAGCCACAAATACTATGCCATAAGGTCCTTGTAACATTTAGAACAAGCATCTAAAAAATAATATTCAGGTTATGATTTAAACCTATTTAAGTCATTCTAGTTAAAAGTGGTAGACAAAATCTAAATGTGTTCACATCCCCAAATCCCCCATGAAATGACAGCAAAGGAATAGGAAGGTATTAGCCCACAAGAGACAGAGGGTTATCATGATGCGTTTATCTCACACTGCATGCCTATATCAAAACATCTTGTGTACCTCATAAATACATACACCTACTATGTACCCAAAAAATTAAAATAAATAAAGAGACAGGGTCAGAGAACAAGAGAGGAGCCCAAAGCACACGACAGTTCTCTAATAACAAAATTTGGAAGATTTAAAAAAAAAAAAGGCTGGGTGCGATGGCTCACGCCTGTAATCCCAACACTTTGAGAGGCCAAGACAGGTGGATCAAGACGTCAGGAGATCGAGACCAGCCTGGCCAACATGATGAAACCCTGTCGTACTAAAAACACACACAAAAATTGCTGGACGTGGTGGCGCGTGTCTGTAGTCCCAGCTACTCCTGAGGCTGAGGCAGGAGAATGGCTTGAACCCAGGAGGCAGAGGTTGCAGTGAGCCAGAATCGCACCACTGCACTCCAGCCTGGCAACAGAGCGACACTCTGAAAAAAAAAAAAAATACCTGCAGTGTTATATCCTACAGCAGTGATTGACTTTATGCAGAAAGCGAAAACAAAAGCTCCTGCAAAGATGGGAGAAGCCAACTGGAAATTGATTCCCACCACAGGACCTATGAAGATTTACAGAAGGAATTGGATACAGGTGGGGGGCTAAAGTGGGGTCAGAAATCATTAGACATTCCAGCTTCTCAACAGTCAAAAGCAAACTCCCCCAGCCCTAGGCAGAAGTCTGAAGGAAAGTTTAAAGAGGTTATAGCACAGAGACTCCAAACTCAGACACTGCTGAAGACCATGTTAAAAACTGGAGAATTATCTACGACTGTACACACAGAATGACAGTCACCTCTCTCAACTTGGCTTCCAGAACAGTGGTATCACAGGCTTTTATATTCCCCAAAAAAGAAGACTGGAGAAAATATGTCTGAACTATAAAAAGCGTGAGTTTCCAAACAGAGTCCAAAAAAAAAAAAGCCTAAAACATTGAACAAAAGACCTACACCAAAATACTTCAATATGAGGTTCTGAACAGTAGGAATAAAAGAAGATCTTACATACTCCAAAAGAGGGAAGAAAAAAAGTGGGTCAGAAAGAATCAGTAATAAGAACAGCATCAGACTTCTCAACAGCAACACTGAAGGTTTGAAGACAACTAAGCAATACATTAAAAATTCCAAAGTTAAAATATTTTCACCTTTGTGAGTGTAGACAAACTAATTTTAAAAATGAGGGCAGAATAAAACATTTTCAGCTTTGTGGCTTTCAAAAATGACCTCTCATTCACCTTTCATCAGGAGGATAATGGAAATGTGGGGGTCCTGGAAAGAGAGCGTCTAACATAGGTTACAGGTGAAGGAAATTTCCAGAATGAAGGTAGAAGAAAAGTTCTGGTATGAGAGCTGCACAGCAGACCTAGACAGCAGCACTTCTAGAGCAGATAATTACAAAAGTACCCAGAAATGGTTTATTTAAAAAAAAAAAAAAAAAAAGGAGTTGAAACATCTGATCATATTAAAGGAAGTTCATTACAGCTCATGCCTGTAATCCCAGCTAACAGAGAAGCTGAGGCAGGAGAGTCTCTTCAACCTGGGAGATGAAGGTTGCAGATGGCGCCACTACACTCCTACCTGGGAGACAGAGTGAGACTCCATCTCAAAAATAAAATAAAACTTAAAGAAATGCAGAAAAAGACAAGAATTTTTGGAATCAGATAATTGTAAGGAAAATTCCTTTTTCCTTTTCTAAACATAAACTGTTTCTCCATAACTTACAAACACTGGTGTTGTATCTCCCCCTAGAGTCATAAAAATAAATCTATTACCTCTCCCAATGCTTTAAATTATCCAATGACAGCGATCATGTGTACAGCTTCCCACTGTCTAATCTTTTCTTCTTTAAGTTAGTAGCATTTTTGGTTCCTGCAAATGTTCCTCTAATACATAGTTTCAACCTTCTTTACCAACTTGATTACATTCCTTAGAGCATGCTCCAGTTTGTTAACATTCCTCCTACAGTAAGCAACCAGAATAAAAGTAAGGTATTATTACGACCTCCCTCCCTCTACAAAACATGTATAGTGTCAATCAAAAAGACTGCTACTTAGTCAGAAGTCTTTTGAGCAAAGTATGTTCTAACTCAAACAAAAATTCATTCTCTGTATTTCAAACAATTCTAGTAAGTTTCCTGTCCCCACTGTATAGTTAGTTCATTAATTTCACTCTAATATTCAATCAGGTGTCTTTAGCAATAGTTCTCATGTGTAAGGTTGTAAAGGATGTCACAAGGAACACGCTATCAATGTAAGCACTCTAAGTTATAAACGATTTAAAAACGTTTCTTATATACATTAAAGGTATCCAAGTTGTATTTCCCTAGATAATCATCACTTTGATTTGAAATAGAAAATGCATTACGGAGTGAAGAAAAAAATGGGAGGCGGGGGTAATAATACCTAGTCCTGAATATTCCCGTAAGAGTTTCTCACAAATCTGAGCATCATGCATGCTGCATAGAAAAGACGGAAAATATCTAATTATGGAGATCTGCCTGTTTTCCAAGGAATGCTATCGGAACAGATATAGAGGTTTCTAAAGAGGCAATGATTTTCAAATAGAGATCCAGAGCTCAGCAAGTTCCTATAAAACAATACTTTAATTATTTTCATTTATAATGCACTAATATTATAAAATTTAATGTAAATTTATTCTAAACTGTATTTTATCCACTTTGAAACTAAGGACCAGTGTTTAAAAATCACATGCCAAAAATCATGGATGAATGAGTAACAGAAAAAGGCTTAATATGGAAATGATACCTTCACACCCGGTTACGGTCAAATGATGTCACCATACCCCAAATGCTGGAGTTTTCCCAGTATCAAAGGTACCCACAGCACTATACAGAAGAGTCTTTCGTAACCAATTTGCTGGTTAAATCTATGTTTCTCCCTCCCTCTGAAAAAGCTAAAGTTAATGCCTACTGCACAATGAACATTCATGGCTAGAAGGCCACTCTCTCCTGCTCCTCTCTCAGGAGAGTGAGTTTAATGCTTATCAAAATTTGTTTGGTATACTATTTGGTAATACAGTTGGTATAGTACTTGGTATAAGTATATAGTTTAAATGAATGTTATATAAAACAATGACACAAGTGAGAAGAATTGTTTCCATGTAAACTAAGTATTTTAGAGACTAAAACAAGTCACTAAGATAAGCTGTTATTTGACCACAAAAAAAGAACTGTATAGGACTGTGAGAAAAAAATCATAAAAACCTAGAAGAATTCAGCATTCAAACTGTTTTATAAGTACATTATAATGCTAAAAATCACAAATAGCACAGCATGACTCCGGGTTATATTAGAAGACAAAGAATCTAATCAGTGGACCTATATTCAAAGTCTTACATGCCAGCAAATTAACAGTTATATGTTAAAATTTAAAAACCTAATCTTGAGGCAGGGCACAGTAACTCACGCCTGTAATCCCCACAATTTGGAAGACCAAGGTGGGAGGACTGCTTGAGCCAGGAGTTGAAGATCAGCATGGGCAACATGGCAAAATCCAGTCTCCACAAAAAAAATACAAAAATTAGCTGGGCATGGTGCACACACCTACAGTCCCAGGTACCTGGGAAGCTGAGGTCAAAGGATCACCTGAGCCCAGGAAGGTCAAGGATGCAGTGAACCACGATATTGCCACTGCACTCCAGCCTGTGCAATAGAGAGCCTGTCTCAAAACAACAAAACCCAAACAAACAAAAAAAAAACACTATGTATGCTAAATATATATATCTATATATAATACATACATGTATATGTATGTGTGTATATATTTTTTCTCTTTTTTACTGATTGCTTGCTTTAACTGAATTTTTTTTATAAACTTATCTACTATCAATCCTGAGTGCACAGAATGAGAGGTTCTAATTAGAGTTCAAATATAAAAAATAGCAAGAGAATTACGGCACATGGTACTATGGACGTGCCAAATTCAAAAGAATTGCTGGTGGAATGCCACCATCTTCCCACTGAATCTTCTCAATAAAACTCAAAAATAAGAACATACATTTTGGAGTTAAGAAGTTACTCAAAAACAATAAAAGGCATGATAAAGCCATAAAACAAACACTCACGATGCATCATAAAATATCTATTCTGGGCGGGGCATAGTGGCTCACTTTCGGAGGTCAAGGCAGGTGGATCACCTGAGGTCAGAAGATCGAGACCAGCCTAGCCAACACGGTGAAACCCCGTCTCTACTAAAAATACAAAAAAATTAGCCGGGCATGGTGGTGCATGCCTGTAATCCCAGCTATTTGGGAGGCTGAGGCAAAGAATCGCGTGAATCTGGGAGACAAAGGTTGCAGTGAGCTGAGATCGTGCCATTGCACTCCAGCCTGGACCACAAGAGTGAAACTCCGTCTCAAAAAAAAAAAAACAAAAAGCCTATTCTGCCATTTAAAACATAATGAAGTAAAATCTACCATTTAAATTCCCAAAATATAGAATTCACAACAATTTACGGTAACCATGGTAACCATACATTCTTTGGTGGTGGAATCAGCAAAGTTCCAGATCCCAAATTCTGGCAGGTTATAACAGCAAAACACTAAGAGTGAATACTAATTTTACAACTTAAAGTTCAGTTTGGATAACAGCACCTTCCTCATATGACTGTTACTAGAATGTCTGTCACACAGCTAGCACTCAAGTAGTTTTTATTTTTTTCAATATATACTTTAACTGTTATATCTCCAGCACATCAGCTAGTAACTGGCACTTAATAAACATCTGCTTAAAATAAAAAAATGTGTCCTTCATGACTGAAAAAGTATCAAGGCCAGGCAAGGTTGCTCACGCCTGTAATTCCGGTACTTTGGGAGGCCAAGGCGATGCAACACCTGAGGTCAGGAATTCAAGATCAGCGTGACCAACCAACATGGCAAAACCCCATCTCTACTAAAAATTAAAAAACTAGCTGGGCATGGTGGTGGGCACCTGTAATCCCAGCTACTTGAGAGGCTGAGGCAGGAGAATGGCTTGAACCTGGGAGGGAGAGGTTGCAGTAGGCCGAGATCACACACTGTGCTCCAGCCTGGGCAACAGAGTGAGACTCTGTCTCACAAAAAAAAAAAAAAAAAAAAAAAAAAGAAAAAAGGAAAAGAAAAAATATCAAATATTTTGGCCACTTATTCTAAGCTGAAATGTTACATTATCAAAATACTTAACAGAATGTGGCCATATCAAAGTATCTAAAAAAGGAATTAAGAATATAAATCCCTGCTCCATTTTAAAGGTTCACAATCTAAATCCAGTTATACACTCTGAATGAACAGCATTCAAGCATATAGGACAGTCATCTGGAAAAAAAGAAACAGGAAAGATCAGCTCCAAGTCTGGTAACATTAACAGTAAGATGCTAGCTCAACTTACTTTTAAAAAAGATATTACTATAAATGATAGAAGGGATGTCACTATCCTAAAATTTAGAATTCATGACAGTGGATACTATTTGCTACGATTCATATTTTCCAGGTAAATCAAGGAATGGCAGTTAGCATGCCTTACTTCAATATCTCTAACTCCATTGCTTAGCCCTATCCTCAAACACAGTAGGTGCTCAATAAGTATCATTTAATCCTCTTAACAAACCTGAGCTACATGTTATCTTCTTATCACAAATAAAGAAACTGAGGCTAAAAGGATGGATCTAGGCCAACATGCACGTAGCGGCCTAGCTTAATGCCTTGCCCTAAGTCATGAAGCTAGCAGCATTGTCAAAATCTGACTTCAAAATTCATATTCTTTCAATTATACCATGTCATCTAAACAGCAAATACATAATTATTAAACACAAGAGTTATATTATTCTTTCTAAATTATGTTCCTGCATTAATGCCTGTCAAAGAAAAAAATCTTCAGCAGCTATTGTCTCTTGAGTGTTCTACTGTAGACATTCGATGGCTGCCATTTCAGTCTTCATTCCCTACACCCCAAGAATTCTAGAGTTAAGATTTGAGAACTCTATTTGGGGATCCTTGTGACAATAAAGTAGAATATGTGTCCAGTTGTAACATGAGCTAAGCTAACCCAATCAGAAGGAAATGCAGAACTCCTGAAAGTGTTGCACCAACGACATAATTAAGGCAGTATGCCCCAAGAGCTGGGGACAACCATACTTGAATGAGGAAAATCTAGGCATTATTATTAAGCCACTGGATAGCTTTATTTTAAAATTAATCAATAAACCCTTCATATTTTTAAACCAATTTGATTCAGGTTTTGAGTTACAACCATAAAATCCAAAACGATAGATTTTTATTAGACTATTTCTCATTTAATATCTTTCACATATTGTTCCCTTACTCATGGAATGTCCTCTCCTTTGATGTTTCTCATCTATGGGGCACTTATTATACATTATTTTTAATAATGAAATCTACATCCAAAACCTGCAAGGGAAATCTTATCCTCACTGTTTCATATATGAGAAAACTCAAGCTCAAATAGATTTGAGTGGCATTCTGAATACTGCATAATACTTGGAGTCAGAATTCAAAGCCATGTGTACCTAGTACTATGTGTTTACATACTTAGAAGGCACGCTCTGTAGAACAGTTAAGATCCAGGTACTCCAGTGCCTCCCACAGTATACAACACAGGACAAGTGGCTAATAAATATTTGTGGAATAATGACTCAATAGAGAAATAAAGTCCTATCAGCCACAGATTAAATTTCATTAAGACAGACAACTGTCATATATAAAATGTTGAAATGTGGTATCTAGAAAGAAATTGGAAAATATTTCCTTGATATTACATATTTGCTGCTGTACTTACAAGGACTACACAGAAATGTCAGAAATCCAAAACTGTATATATATATATATGTATTTTTTTCAAACCAAGTATTTTAAATGCATCAAAGGACCTGTGTTTAGTAAAAGCAGGACATACTTCTTAAGCATGCAATAAAAATCAAATCCAATTAAAATTGTTCTATTGTCTTCATTTTGGAACCAACGTTGTCCAACGTAACTAACGACTTTCTAGCTTTACTCCTTTTTCTATAAATAAAATGCATGAACTAGACGACATCCTTGATATCACCTAGCTCTGTGATTCTGCAGTAATTCAAGAATATCGCTAACTGGCAACTTCCCAGAGCGTTTGCCTGATTACACAGCCTAAAAGTAACCGTGAGGCCTCTTCTATCAATTTGAATGCTCAGCACAGTACTTGCCTATGACCCTTTTTCTTACTTATGCATCCCCACTAGACTGTAAGAACCAAAAGAACAAGACTTTGCTATATTAGCACAACCCAGGGCTTTACACAACCTAATAAGCACCCAAAAAATGTCCGCTGAAGAAGTAATGCTCATGTAATACTAATAATGCCTCTTTGCCCAACTTTAAAAAGCAAATAGTACATTACTGGGCATGTTCTGCATTTTCTAAGTTTTAAAAAATCAATGTTTCCACATAAAGTATTATGTGCTTTGTCTCAGTATTAATCTTACAAGCAAAGGTTTTAAGAATACTTAGCAACTGCCACGTTGTAACTTTGAATACAAGATAATCAGTAACATAAAGGCATTTTATCAATTCCAAAACAACCTGCAAATTTTCCAAATGAAATTGCACGGCAATAAAAATCTTTATCAAAATAAAGCTTAATGAAGCAAAGAAGAGCAAACACAAATCATCCCAGTAACTCAGGACGGTAGTGTCTTTCTGAAAACATGCTGACTAGCTAGATCTCCTCATTTCTGTGTACAGCCAGGGCACTTGGGTATTGATAACAAATACAGGTAAGTCTTACAGATACCTCCATCATATTTAGAATGATACAGCTCCCAGTCTGTACCTTACTGCCATTAAAAGTTTCCCCAAACTCCTCAACACTCTCTTCGGACCATAAAGTAAAACCCCACGACTTCAAATGTGCTCCTCTGCCTCCCCCTCTCGCAATTAATCCTTTCGAACTTTTCCCAGGGGATTCACGTATCTGCTATTAAGATGTTTTCATCCTGCTACTATTCCGAAGTGCCTGCTTTCTTCCAGTTACCTAGATACTCTCAATCCAGGAAAAAAGGCACGGGCGAGGCGTCCCTGCTCCTCCCACCCCCGCTTCTCCCTGACCCCCTGCGCCGGCGCCCAGCAGGTGCCTCGCTCTGCACCGCCGCGCCCGGGCCGCTGAGAGGCGGGGCACACAAAGGACCCGCACGGACCTCCCCGGCCTCCCAGCGTCTTCCCCCCGCAGCCCGGCGCCCCGGGGAGCTGGGGAGCGAGGGCGGCGGCCGCAGGCTCGGCGGAGACCCGGGAGGCTCGCCCCGGCCGCCCCCTCCCTGACCCCAACCCCGCCCACGTCCCACCCACGAAGGCTGCCCAGAGCGTCAACGCTCACCCGGCAAAACCGAAAGCGCATCCACAGCCCGGCTGCCCTGGCCCAGCGCATCCAGCCCGCAGCCTCCCACGCCGCGCCCGCCAGCCGGCGCCCAACGGCCGCCCCCGACCTCCTCCCACGCCGCCCCGCGCTTCCCCGGCCCCGGGAGGATGGGGGCCCCGCCGCCCGCTCCCCCACCTCCCGGGAAGGGCCCGACACCCGCCCGGCCGCCCCGCACTCACAGGCTGCCGGAGCAGGAGGTACACACGAAGGAGCCGACCGTCATGTTCACGTAGGTGGGGCCGCGCTGGTCGCAGTCGAAGCACTTTCGGTTGTGCGGGAGGCCGGTCATGTCCCGCAGCATCTTCAGGTGCTTCTCCTCCTGCTTCCGCTTCGCGCTGGCCGCCATGGCCGCGGTGCCGAGGGAGGAGGCCGGCAGGGCCGGGAGCCGGGCGGCGCTGCGCCGGGGGCCCGCGGTCCCACGGGCCGCCCTGGCCGCGGCCGCCGCCCTCCGTGAGCGCGCGCCGCCCGCGCCGGACCCGGCCGCCGCGGCTCTGCTTTACTGGGCTCGACGCGGCGCAGGCGCTGCGGTGCACGGGCTGACGGGCCACACCAACCGGCCTGGCCGGGACAACCGCCACCGCCGCCACCTTCCCGACTTCTCCTGAGGGGAAAAGACGAGGAAGGGGACGGCAAGAGGAGGCCCGCCCCGGGGCGGCCGGTGGCCAAGTGTCGGCTGGCGCCCTCTGCTGGCCAGGAGGAGTCACTGCGGCCGCGCTGAGGCATGGCCCGGGTCTGGAGCAAAGTAGGGAAGACACAACGGTGATATTCATATTAATAGACGGTATTTATTGAGCGCTTATATATGCAAAGCGTTTCACATGAGTTACCTTCCCCTTCTGTTTAAAATTCTTCAAGGGCTTCCAACTGCTTTGGGGATAATTCCAAATTCCTCACCATGCCCTGAAAAGTGCTCCATAGTTTAGCCCAGTCCACCTCATTCTTCATCATCCTCATTCAGCCACACTGGATTTTGAGTTTTCGGAACACAGCAAGCTCCTTTCTGAATCCTGCAGGACCCTTGCCCCTGCTCTTCTCTCTTAATCTATGGACCGGCTAATCTGGGGGGCTTTGGGGTGTCCTATGCACTGTAGGATGCCGGGCGGTGTTCCTAGCCTATACCCACTAGATACCAGAACAAACCCCCCAATCCGCAGTAGTGGCAACCAGAAATCCCCAGACATTGACACAAGTGGAGGGAGGTTTAGGGCAGTGCAGTCGCCTGGGTTGAGAACCACTGCTGCACGTGGAAACCCGGATCATCCATAGCTGACGTCCTCTAAGTCAGGTGGGGCTCAGATGTCACCTCTGCCAGTCTGTCCCAGATCAGCCTAGTTAATGTCACAGCTCACCTTTCTCGAAGTTGCTGTCCATCAAATTGCTGCGTTGTATTTTCGCCTCAGTTCTAGCTATTCGAAATACTTAGTGTTTAGCGCGTGTGATCTGGGCTCTCCCTTTAGACTCTAAACAGCTCGTCCCCTATACCTTCTTTGCCACTCCACCACATCCCCCTCCCAGAGCTGGAGAGCAGGTGTTCAATGTTGGTGGAATGAATGCATGAAATCGTTCATGTAATCTTCACAACAACCCTTTGTGGTCAGCGTTATTGTTATTTACATTTTACAAAACAGGAAGATGAAGCCCTGAGGGATTAAGTAAATTTACCCAAGGGTATACCTAGGGGGAAGCTCGATTCCAACCCAGACAGTCAGACTGCAGGACCCAAATCTCTTAGTCACTGCAACTGTCAACTTTCGGGCGGGATGGTAGAAATCATCCCCATCTCTCATTTTCCAAAGGAGTACAGGGAGACCCAGAGGACTGAAGTTCCCAAATCCCTGGGCTGGGGAATGGATAAGAATCTAGGTTTCCTAACAGCCAAGACAAACCGCCACATCTCCCATGAAATGGACTGGGTGAATCAAGAAAGTAAGACTTCATATTAATATAATACTACTAATAATAATGTTTTTAATATTAAAAGAAATGGACAGATAGATTGGCCAATGAGTGTTTTTAAACTATTTTTTTTTTTTTTTTTTAGACCAAGTATCGCTCTGTCGCCAGGCTGGAGTGCAATGGCTCTCACTGCAACCTCCGCCTCCTGGGTTCAAGCGATTCCCCTGCCTCAGCTTCCCAAGTAGCTGGGACTGCAGGTGTGGGTCACCATGCCCAGCTAATTTTTGTATTTTTAGGAGAGACGGGGTTTCGTCATGTTTGCCAGGATGGTCTCCATCTCTTGACCTCGTGATCCGCCCACCTCGGCCTTCCAAAGTGCTGGAATTATAGGAGTGAGCTACCGCTCCCAGCTTTTTAAACTTTTCTGTTAGGGAAAATATTAAACTCCCATGAGCCCATGGACTACTTTCAACAATTATTAGCTCATGGCTAATCTTGCTTTATGAAGACCTCAACCCATCCTCTTTCCTATTATTTTAAAGCAAGTTCTAGATTTTGTACAATTCATCTAAATGGTACGTAGTTCCATTTGTATCTCTAAAAAATAAAAAATTTATCGCTTACACATTTAACCATGATACCATTAGTGTATCTGAAAAGTTAACAATAAGCCAGGCACAATGGCTTATGCCTATAATCCCAGCACTTTGGGAGGCCAAGGCGTGTAGATCACTTGAGGTCAGGATTTCAAGACCAGCCTGGCCAACATGGTGAAATCTGGTCTCTACTAAAAATAAAAAAAAAAAAAAAAAAATAGCCAGGCATGGTGGCATGCACTTGTAGTCCCAGCTACTCAGGAGGCTGAGGCGAGAGAATCGCTTGAACCTGGGAGGCAGAAGTGGCAGTGAACTAAGATTGCCCCTGCACTCCAGCCTGGGCAATACAGTGAGACTCCACCTTGAAAAAAGATTAAAATTAAAAAGTTAATAATTCCTAAATATCATCAGATATCTCACTAGTGTTCACGTTGGCAATTATCAATATTTTGATAAGATTTTTACAGTTTGTTTGAACCCACACCTTGCAACTGGGTAGTATGTCTCATAGAGTCTCTTTAGCTTTCTCCATTTTTCTTTAATTATAATTCATTTGTTTTGGTAATTGGGCACTTTATTCTGTAGAGTTTCTCATAATCTGTATCATTTGACATGTTCCTCGGTTCCATTTCCTAGAAATTGGTAGTTGGATCTATTTCACTTGTATCCAGTTCAGTTTTTTTGCCAGCACAGGCATTCATTTCATTGCATTCTTCTATCAGGAGGCACAAAATTGAGGAGAAAGTATCTTTTTCATGATGTTAGTAGCCACTGATGATTAATCTCTAGATTTATTCATTCATTAACAATTAGAAAATAGTGATATTCTAATTCTACTATTCTGGCTGGGAGCGGTGACTCACACCTGTTATCCCAACACTTTGGGAGGCTGAGGCAGATGAATCACCAGAGGTCAGGAGTTCAAGACCAGTCTGGCCAATATGGCAAACTCCTTCTCTACTAAAAATACAAAAATTAGCTGTGTGTGGTGGTGGGCACCTGTAATCCCAGCTACTTGGGAGGCTGGGGCAGGAGAATTGCTTGAACCTGGAAGGCGGAGACTGCAGTAAGCCGAGATTGTGCCACTGCACTCCAGCCTCGGTAACAGAGTGAGACTCTGTCTCAAAAAAAATAAGTAAACAAATAAATAAAGCTAATTCTTTCATTCCTTCATTTATCAGCTGAAAATTTTCTATAAAGAAAAAAAATTTCCATTCATCTACCATTTTATTTGGTAGTATCATTCCTGTCAGAAAGGCAGGACAAATATTTGTTTCCTTTTCTTTATTCACAAATTTTCAAAATAATGTATACATTGAGCAAAATACATTATTTTGATCAATATATAAAGAGAGACATATCTATATCTGTATTTTGGAGCTAGGTCTCACTCAGTCACCCAGGCTAGGGTACAACAGTACAGTCATAGCCCACTGCAGCCTCAGACTCCTGGGCTCAAGTGATCCTCCTGCCTCAGTGCACCCATCAAGAAGCTAGGACCACCACACTTGCCTTTTTTATTGGTTGTAGAGACAAGTTGTTGCTATGTTGCCCAGGCTCGGCAATCAATATTTTTAAAGTGCTATTACAAACTCAAGGATTTAAACATATTTAATATACTTTATATCCCCGATGCTTACATTGTCTCATCATTGGCCAGTGGGAACCACTGAACGCTGACTCTTGAGTATTTTTGACAAGACCCTTGACTTAAGGTCAGCTGAAGTTTTTGTTGTTATTGTTGTTAAGATAGAGTCTCGCTCTGTTGCCCAAACTGGAGTGCAATGGTGCAATCTCAACCCTGCCTCCTGGGTTCAAGTGACTCTCTAGCTTCAGACTCCTGAGTAGCTGGGATTACAGGCATGCAGCACCATGCCCAGCTAATTTTTGTATTTTTAGTAGAGACAGGGTTTTACCATGTTGGCCCGGCCAGTCCCCAACTTCTGACTTCATGTGATCCACCAGCATTGGCCTCCCAGAATGCTGGGATTACAGGCAGTGAGCCACTTAGACGGGCCCTGGAGTTATGTTCTGACAGGGCCCCGGGCCATTCAAGAGATGAAAGCAACATTGAATCCTTGACTGATCCAAACAGAAGGCTTACTTACCAGCCCCATGCTGGCTAAATATGACACCCAGCAGTCTCTTATTCATAACTAACAAATGCCCCCATACCACAGCCAGTGGCTTGTTTCTATATTTGCAGTCCTCCCTTGTCATTTGTTTGTTCTCTGGTTGCTCATCTCTCCATGGTCTATCATCTGACAAATTCTAAAATCAGAAGGCATGACTGCAGCACCTTATACAAACAGTTGAATGAGTGGTTGGTTGATTCTTGTGTTTTTGTTGTTTTAAAGAGACAGGAGTAGGGCTGGGCACAATGGCTCATGCCCGTAATCCCAGCACTTTGGGAGGCCAATGTGGGAGGATCACTTGAGCCCAGGAGTTTGAGACCAGCCTGGGCAACATAGTAAGACCTCGTCCATACAAAAAAAAAAAAAAAAAAAGTCTTAATTAGCTGAGTGTGGTGGCGTGTGCCTATAGTCCCAGCTACTCAGGTGGCTTATGTCGGAGGATCGCTTGAGCCCAGCAGGTTGAGGCTGCTGTGAGCCATGATCGTGCCGCTGCACTGCCGGCTGAGTGACAGAGTGAGACCCTGCCTCAAAAAAAAGAGAGAGAGAGAGAGAGAGAAAAGAGTAGGGACAGTATTTCCAAACTGTAGATCTGTAGGAAGGTGAAGTTTAAGTCCAAGATGTTTTCCTCAAGTAAAGATGTTGTCTGTTTCATGCCACGCACAATGTCAAAGTCAGTTTCTACTTTTAAAAAATCCCAAGGAGAGTTCACTGTGTAACGAGCAAGACTACTTATTTAATTTCCTTAACTCTCACAACAACGCAGAAAGAGGTATCATTATCACTGTTTTATATACAAGGAAACTAGGGCTCTGGAAGGCTGACCTGCCCCAGGCCACGCCGGAAGTGAGGCCTGAAGCCGGGATTCAAACCCAGATCTGGCTGCAAGGCACCAGCCTCTGCTTCCAGTAACTGAATACTGACCCTGCTTGTTGGATTTACAAAGGAGTAATCCTTTCAAAATGTAAATGTGATTCATATGTCCCCAGTCCCCTCCCCCTACTTAAGCCTTTCAGTGACTTTTGCATTGCTCTTAGGATGAAAGAAAACCTAGGAGGCTCAGAAGCCCTGCAGTGGCAGCCTCCTTCCTGCCCCCCTAGGTTTTTCCCAGCCTGGCCCAGCACTCCCTTGCCTCCTGGCCTCTGCCCTATGCCCCAGTGCCTTGGGGACCATCCTAGGTCCCCACGGCTCTGCTCCAGCCCTACTTCCTCTCAGTTTTTTACGTTCTCCTGGTTCTCACCACAGGGCCTTTGCACATGCTGTTTTGTTGACAAAAATGGTCTTCCAACTCCTCTTTCCCTTCTCAACCATAACAGATCCAGCTTCTGTTTTCATTTTGTTTTGTTTTTGAGACAGAGTCTCGCTCTGTCACCGAGGCTGGAGTGCACTGGCGTGAACAGATCCAGCTTAATACCCGTTTTTCAGAGATCTGTTCCTGACATGCCTAATCATGTCAGACCCCGTTATATGTACTCATAGCCCACGTGCCTCTCCTTTCTAGAATTTGCTGCTGTGGCTACTTATATTGATTAGTGATTTTCAGTTAGGATCCCTTTTCCTTCCCCTCAGCCCCATACACTGCAGGCCTCCTCCAGGAAAGGACCAAGTCTGTGTTTGCCCACTATTGTTTCTCCAGCACTTACTGTGAGACTTGGCACTTAGAAGGGGCTCAATCAATATTGGTTGAGTGAATAAATAGATGCAGCAATGGGGAGGCAGAGATAAATCTTCCCTCACTTTCATGCAGCAGGCTCAGCATTCTGTGCATTGTTGTCTTTGCTGTTTTGGCTTCCAGAATGATGACAGCCCTGTCAAAGCTATAACGGTTTCGTTAAGGAACTTGCAAATTCTGGAATGAAATTTCCAGCGGTAAGAATCTAAAACCTCCCTGAAAGCTGTCTGACTTGCTTAAAGGTTCTTGGCCTGTCTTATCACTAGCGGTGAGTCAGAGAATAGATCTCCGACAAATCCTGGTGTTTGGAGAGGCCCCCGGGAGCCAGGCAGCAGCAAGCAGCCAACTCATCTTAGGCTGCTCCACCCACCATGCCTGCAGGCGAGGCCCCAAGAAGAGGCCCCTGTTTACTTGAGAGCAAAGCAGGGCTAGCAATAAGAGACATCCTGGGATGGCCAGTGGTGGCTTTGTCCCTGGAAGGCTTTCCATTCATAAAGGACCTTAGTTTAGACATTTTTTTTTTTTTTTTTTTGAGACAGAGTCTCACTCTATCTCCCAGGCTGGAGTGCAGTGGTACGATCTGGCTTGCTGCAACCTCCACCTCCCAGGTTGAAGCGATTCTCCTGCCTCAGCCTCCCAAGTAGCTGGGATTACAAGTGTGAGCCACCATCCCTCGTTAATTTTTTTTAAATTATTTAGTAGAGACGGGGTTTCGCCACGTTGGCCAGGCTGGTCTTGAACTCCTGACCTCCAGTGATCCTCTCTCTTCGGCCTCCCAAAGTGCTGGGATTACAGGCATCAGCCACCCGCCCATCTTTGGTTTAGACTTTTAACAGTATGTCTGAGTTACTGCAGTGTCAGAAAGATCCAACAAAAGATGTTGCCAGACCCACATGCATGTCCCACGCCGTTCTCACCACCTGCAGTGCGCTCATATTTTTAGTAAGTCTTGGACCTACTTTGTGAATAGAGCAATTGCTGCGTTTTCTTTGTTTACTTGTATATTAAGTTTAATATTGATTAAACTTAATATACTGGTTGAGTTTAATTATTTTAAAATATGCCACAGTTTTGGGAGGCCCTTTATTTTAATCGAATCAATGGTATTTCATGGGAGGCCCTGTTTTGACATCTCTTCATGTGTTAATATTCTGAGAGCCTCAAAAAAATTGAGCTGGTCACAAAGCAAGCTGCCTTCTTCCCCAAGCCTCCACATTCCTGTTCATCTTTCCCTAGCCCCAAGTCTTGGAGCACAGAGCCTTTCTCAGAAGCCTCCAAATCCTCCCTCAAACACCCAGTTTCAGTCAGGTAGGGGTGGCTGGAGACTCTCAATATTGTCCATTCCTTTTTTTCTGAGACAGGATCTTGCTGTGTCACCCAGGCTGGAGTGCAGTGCAGTGGCCTAATCATGGCTCACTGCAGCCCCCAACTCCTGAGCTCAAGTGATCCTCCAGCATAGCTAGGACTACAGGCGTGCACTCCCACGCCCAGCTAATTATTATCCTTAATGTTTTTTGTAGAGACAGAGGTCTCGCCATGTTGCCCAGGCTGGCCCAGGAGTTCAACTCCTGCCCTCAAGCCATTTTGCTGCCTTGGCTTCCCAAAGTGCTGCGATTACAGGTGAGAGCCACTGTACCTGGCCTCAATATTGTTTATACTTAGGGTCTTCAGATGTTCCTTTCCTCTGCCCCTGTGGTGCCCGGAGCTGCTTTGGATTACAGAGAGGAGCCACCTGACAGCAATCAGCATTTACAATGTGGAAAAACTGAAGCTGTAGCTTTTGCATTTTGATTAACATTCTTGCTTCCCCATGGCATGACATTTCCCACTTTTGGCCGCGGAGCCAATGTTCATTTGTACAGCCCACACAAGTAACGCAAAAGAAGAGTAACGGTGGCTCCATTAACTCCCCCAGGCTCCGGTGGGTTTCACAGAGTGAATAATCACGGGGCCTCGAGTATAAAGCACTGTGGAATAATAGTTGACTCAATCCCCCCCCACCCCCATCTCTTCTTTTGAAGGTACCTTCCTTTAGCTGTGGTTTGATTATTTTTAACATTGCTTCCTGACTTGCTTTTTAATTTGTAAGAAGTAGTGTGATAGAAAAGAAAGAGGGGGCAAAACCTACAGAGAACAGCAGTTGGTGAATACTTCCTGGAAATATCAGTGTGATTTCTGGGTAGACTCTACAGAGAGCACCAGGAATGTAGAAGCTAGACACCTGAAGGGCACACCTCCCTCACCACCAGTGGCTATGGCACTGACAGGTGGGTACCTGGCCTCTCTTTCCTTAGAGATGCCAGGAAAGACAGAAGCTGCACACCTGCCCTCCCGCTGTCCGTGTAGTTGGAGACCTGCTTTGCTTTTACCTTGGTCCATTTTCCACTGTCATTTGTGAGCTTTGTCTCATCAGCTGAATTTTGTGCTGTCAGAGAGCAGAGACCAGGTCACATCCTTCTGTGTCCCTGCTTTGCTGAACCATAAAAGATCTTTCATAGGCCGGGCATGGTGGCTCACGCCTGTAATCCTAGCACTTGGGGAGCCTGAGGCGGGTGGATCAGTTGAGGTTGGGAGTTCAAGACCAGCCTGACCAACATGGAGAAACCTTGTCTTTACTACAAATACAAAATTAGCCAGGTATGGTGGCACTTACTTGTAATCCCAGCTACTCAGGAGGCTGAGGCAGGAGAATCGCTTGAACCTAGGTGGCAGAGGTTATGGTGAACCGAGACCGCACCATTGCACTCCAGCCTGGGAAACAAAAGTGAAACTCCATCTCAAAAAAAAAAAAAAAAACGTTCATAAATGTGCCAGTTGATTGACTGATCCAACCTCAGGCCATTCTAAAAGCCCAAAACCACTGCAACCTGAATTTAGTTATCCATTTATCACAAAGACATTATGTTTTGGATTTTAGAGGGAAACCAGAAGTACCTTTCAGCCTTCCTTCATTCATTCATTCATTCAGTGAAAATTTACTGAGCATCTGCTCTCTGCCAGGCACTGTGCCAGTCACTGGGGATTCAGCAATGAACAAGACACCATCTACTTTCCTGGACTTTATGTTCCATCGGGAGGGAGAACAAACAAACACATTAATATAATGGACCAGGTGATGCTAAGTACTCTAATGGCAAATGAAGCAGGGTAAGGTAATAGAATGTGAAAGGAGAGGATGCTACTTGGTGGTTAGGGCAGGCCCAGAGGAGGCGAAGCAGGGGAAATTCTAGGGGTTGCACATCTCAGAAGCCACGGGTGAAATGACCTGGCATGGAGCCTCTGCGACCAAGCAGCCTCCCTCCCTTTGGTCAGTTTGTGCCAGAATCAGGATTCTTGGGCTGCCCTTGTCGCCTGTAGAGGACTTGAATCATAATCTTCAGAAGCCAAGGGAGAGAGAGAAGGTCCCTGCCTCTGCAGTGCAGAGTGTCCAGGGTAAGAAATGCTCCATTCACGTTGTCAATGGAACTTTGTTCTTGCTCATTACTGAAAAGAGAAAGGGGATCTTCCCTTCTGGTTCAGGGGAAAGAAAGGGGCCCCTGTGGGGAGAGAAACCTGCTTTAGTTATCAGTAAAGAAACACCAGTGGGGCTGGCTAGGCCCACAGAAAAGGAAAATGGAGCCTACCCATCAGCCCTCCATTTTGAAGGGGTCACATGGGGGTATTTTAAAAGTGGGTCTCTAAAAAAACTTCATCTCTTTCTTTTTGCATTTCTCAACAAATGCTGGCAGATAGGCAGTGGCTCTTTAGACAGCACTTGGTGGACTGAGCACAAAGCGACTCCCTTGAGTCCAGTTGACTGATGTCGCCATCATACCCCATCCCCTGAGAAGGGAATCGCTTGCAGAGAGCTCCACTGTTGATACCCCAGTAACAATGACTAATGTTTCCTGGTTGACTAATTACCCAGTTAATATTCACGGCAACCTTTGGACATAGATTTTATTGTTATATGCATTTTACAGATGAAGAAACTAAGGGTCCCAAGTTGAGAGCTAACCAAGGTCCCATGGCTGGGAAATGATGGAGCTGGCATTGGAAGGCCAGTGGTTGGACTTCAGAGGCCATAATTTAACCTGTACAGTCAGCACCACACTCTGTTGAATCCTTTTCTTGTGAATCCAAATCAATGCCACATGAGAACAGGAAAACCTAGGAGATGCTTCCTGGTCTTGAAATGGGCACTAGGACTACAAACACCCCAGGACATAACTGGGCTCTGTTAGCCTGAGGTTTCTGCTTTATAAGGATGCTATGTCAGCCCCAGGGCTTCAGGCTGAGCACTTGATGCACTTGAAGGACCTGTTTTGACTCAAGAAGTTATTCAAATGAGGGAAATTACCTGAAAATTTACACATACCACTTTCCCACAGTGAAAACATCCTGAATATTCATTTAGGTAACTGTTGCTATACAGTGGTGTCCCTGTCTGCATAGAACTTACAGCAAAGGGCTTGACAGTGAAAAGTCCAAGGCCGCTTATGAGTGGGGAAGTCCCTGGAGCAGCTTTCCAGGGACAAGGCCATGGTCATTTTTACCAGAAGGACACCCTTATCGGTTCATCATTAGTCACCACCCCACCTCTAGGTCTATTAATGATTCAGAAGATTACAGTAAAAACAGAGTTAGACAATATACTCAGTTCAGCACCTGGCATAAATGTAGGCACCGCTATCATTTTTCTCATTGTTTTAAATATGGTATACCAATTCCTTCTCCATTCAACGTGTGTTGTTTGTAAGTTACCAAGTCAACCGGAATTGCAGTTTAGCTGCAGTTTGCCAGAAGCTGCCGTAAGTGAACCACCTTGTGCACGGCTACCCTTTGCCCAGAACATTGCTGCACTTGGGCTGGTTGAAACTGTTTTCTAAGTGATCTGAACAGCTGTCAGTGATTTGCATGAACAACTATTTTTTAATCAATTCATGCAAGTTTTTATTTCTTCTAAGTAAATATCAGACTATGTCCAGTTCAGGAGATTCTGCAGATAAAATTCTCCAGACACTTCTAACCACAGAAACAACGTGTTCTTTTATAGATGCTTTATTTGAAGAGAAAAAGGAGAGTGTGTGTGTGTTGAGGAAGTGATGTCAAAGTTTCTTCTTTTTTTTTTTTTTTTTTTGAGACGGAGTCTTGCTCTGTCACAAGGCTGGAGTGCAGTGGCACCATCTCAGCTCACTGCAAGCTCCGCCTCCTGGTTTCAAGCAATTCTTCCACCTCAGCCTCCCAAGTAGCTGGGACCACAGGCGCATGCCACCATGCCCAGCTAATTTTTTTGTATTTTTATTAGAGATAGGGTTTCACCCTGTTGGCCAGGATGGTCTCGATCTCTTGACCTCGTGATCCACCCACCTCGGCCTCCCAAAGTGCTGGGATTACAGGCGTGAGCCACCGCGCCCAGTGATGTCAAAGTTTCTTGACTCAGACCTGTGTTGCCTATGTGTGCTCAGACATGAAGGACAGTAGAGCATGTCCTTCATGTCTGGTTATGAGCACAGTTTCTGCTTTAGACAGTCCAATCCTGGCTCTCCCCTGGGAGCTTGAGCAAGCAGCTTAACTTTTCTGTGCCTCAGTTTCCTCACCTGTAAAATAGAAATGATCACATCACCTACTTCATAAGGTTCCTATGAGGATTAAGTGATTTAATATGTGAAAAGCACTTAAGACAATGGCTAGCAGGAGCATTCTACAAGTGTTAGCCATATCATTGTATTCCCCTCTTTGCCCATCAACCAGCTCCTCTACAATCTAGACAGAATAAGCAAGTGAATACATGTATACATTAGCTTCCCATCACACCCTTTTTTTGTTTCATCTTGTTTTTTGATATCCTAAGTAATACATGAATACAATCTCGTTTTGAAAAGAAAGCAAATGATGCTGGTATAGTGAGTTGAAGCACCTCCTAAAACTTCACATTCAACCATTACCTCAGGATGTGACCTTATATAGGAATAAGACCTTTGAAGATATGATTCATTGGAGAACTCAAGATGAAATCCTTCTGATTTAGAGTTGGTCCTAAATCCAATCACTAGTGTCTCTATAAGAAGAGAGGACACACACAGACATACGGGGAGGAAGGCCATGTCGTGATGGAAGCAGAGATGGGATTCATGCTGCCACAAGTTAGGGAACACCTAGGACCACCAGAAACTGGAAGAGGCAAGGAAGATTTCTTCCCTAGAGCTTTTGCAAGGAGCATGGATCTGCTGAGTCCTTGATTCCTCATCTCTAGCCTATAGATTTGGGAGCATAGCCAGGCGTGGTGGCTCACGCCTGTAATCCCAGCACTTTGGGATGCTGAAGAGGGCAGATCACGAGGTCAGGAGATGGAGACCATCCTGGCCAACATGGTGAAACCCCGTCTCTACTAAAATATAAAAAATTAGCCGGGCGTGGTGGCACACACCTGTAGTCCCAGCTACTCAGGAGACTGAGGCAAAAGAATTACTTGAACCTGGGAGGCGGAGGTTGCAGTGAGCTGAGATGGCGCCACTGCACTCCAGCCTGGCAGCAGAACAAGACTCTGTCTGAAAAAAAAATTGTGAGCATATATCCCTGTTGTTTCAACCACCTAGCTTGTAACAGTTTGTTAGAGAAGCCCTGGGAAGCTAATGCAGCCAGTAAAGCCAAAGGTCCCCTGTCCACAGCTCACACTCTCCCATCCACATCCCCTCATCCAGCAGTAGCAGCACTTTGTGAACTTTCCAGGCCTTTTTCCCTGTGCTTTTATATATCCAGTACTATGGATTGGATATGTAATACTTGGAATGCTATTACCATCCAAGTACACAGAATGGTTACTATCTGCCAGATACTGTCTTAAGTGCTTTTCATATATTAAATCACTTGATCTTCATAGGAACCTTAGGAAGTGGGTGATGTGATCATTTCTATTTTATAAGTGAGGAAACTGAGGCACAGAAAAGTTAAGTTGCTTTGCTCAAGCTCCCAGGGGAGATCCAGGATTGGGTAGTCTGATTCAGAAACCGTGCTTGTAACCGCCTTACGATACTTCATCTAGTTGACAGCAACCACATTTGTAGAATGTGGCAAAACCCGCAGAACAGAACCCAGTGTTCTGCAGTCCTGGTTGCAGCCAGACGTCGTGGGCCACAGCCAGGACAAGGCTGCTGCTGCCGCCACCTCCAGGAGACCCGGGACGCATGGCCTTGTCTCCCATGAGCATTGCTTCTGATTTGCAGTCCTTAAAAGGCAGGAAACCCTCTAGAATAATGACTCATTTTTATAACTCATGGGCTTTCAGGGTAATTTTAACAACCCCTATTTCTCCTTTCTTAAACAGGTTACATTCTTGGTCTGTTTTAGACATCTTCAAATCTGATAAATAGGGGTCCATTCTCTCTAAGAACTAGAAGTTGCCATTTGAAGAGTATTTTGCTACATCTTCCAGCTGTGAGCATGATACATAGGGTATACGATTGCATGAAAAGGGATTTTCTTTTTTCTTTTTTTTTTGGAGACAGAGTTTCACTCTTTTTGCCCAGGCTAGAGTGTAATGGCTGGGTCTCAGCTCACTGCAACCTCGGCTTTGAACAGGGTTCAAGTGATTCTCCTGTCTCAGCTTCTGAATTAACTGGGATTACAGGTGCCTGCCACCATGCCCAGCTAGTTTTTGTATTTTTAGCTGAGATGGGCTTTCACCATGGTGATCAGGCTGCTCTCCAACACCTGACCTCAGGCAATCTGCCCACCTCGGCCTCCCAAAGCTCTGGGATCACAGGCATGAGCCACCGTGCTCAGCTCCTTCCCTTTTTTTTTGAGATGAAATCTCTCTGTCACCCAGGCTGGACTGCAGTGGTGTGATCTCGGCTCACTGCAGCCTCTGCCTGCTGGGTTCAAGCTATCCTTCCACCTCAGCCTCCCAAGTAGCTGGGATTATAGGCATGCACCAGCACACCCAGATAATTTTTGTATTTTTAGTAGAGATGGGGTTTTGCCATGTTGGCCAGGCTAGTCTCGAACTCCTGATCTCAAGTGGTCTACCCGCCTCAGCCTCCCAAAGTACTGGGATTACAGGCGTGAGCCATGGCGCCCAGTGAAAATGAATCTTCACATACAAAGTTTCAAATTGAAAGGATATTAGCAATCACTTAGACTCAACAGGTTTGGGGTTAGAGTCCCTTTTGAGAATCAGATAAAAGATACCACATCTCCTTTCCTTAACCATGCACCAGACATGTAAAATATCATCCCAGGCTGATTCCGTGCCCAGTAGAATGATTAAAATCCCCCTCATTCTACTGAGGAAAACAAGGGATCTATTGGCAGAACCAAAACAGGAACCCAGATTCTCCACAATGCATCATTTCCCTGAGGTTCCCTCTGTTGGAGTCTGAAGTCCCCAGTACAGGGGCAACAAAGGTGGGGGTTGGGGAACAGAGAGACGGGAACCCTGGATTTAAGAAGGATGATGGGCCGGAGGAAGGGGAGTGTCTAACATCTAAACCAAGTTTGTCTGACCCACAGCCTGTGGGCCACATGTGGCACAGGACAGCTTTGAATGCGGCCCAACACAAATTCATAAACCTTTTTAAACACTGTGAGGTTTTCTGTGATTTGGTTTTCTGTTTTCTTGTTGTTGTTTGTTTGCTTTTTAGCTCATCAGCTATCATTAGTGTATTTTACATGTGGCTCAAGACGATTCTTCTTCTTCCAATGTGGCCCAGGGAAGCCAAAAGATTGGACACCCCCGATCTAAACCACAGACACAGGTGGATTCCTGGACATGGCACTCCTCCATTCTCCCCAAAGGCCAGAACAACAGAAACTAGCTTTACATTAAAGCAGTCCCACCTCGGATAAAACAAGAATTCATTTTAAGTAACAGTCTTTGCATTTCTGAAAGGATTATAAATCATGTCTTCTTCAGACTTCTTTTTTTTTTTTATGAGATGGAGTCTCACTCTGTTGCCTAGGCTGGTGTACAGTGGCAAGATCTTGGTTCACTGCAACCTCTGCCTCGCGGGTTCAAGCGATTTTCCTGCCTCAGCCTCCCAAGCAGCTGGGAATACAGGCATGTGCCACCACACCTGGCTAATTTTTGTATTTTTGGTAGAGATGGGGTTTTGCCATGTTGGCCAGGCTGATCTTGGACTCCTGACCTCAGGTCATCAGCCTCCCTTGGCCTCCCAGAATGCTGGGATTACAGGCTTGAGCCACTGCAGCAGGCCAAAGCTTTTTAAAAATAGAATTAGCATCTCATCTTTCTAAGATGGTCTGAACGTAGACAGATAAGAAGGCAAGAGGACCGGCTTTTCAGGAATATTAACTATGTGCTCTTTGGCCACCACTCCTGCCTCTTTAGCATGGAGCCGGCATCACTCATGCTCATTGTGCCATTTCTAGCCAACACCATGTGTACCCCTGTGATCCCTTGCAACTAACTCTCTGCTCCAGAAGATACCACTAATGATCCCCGTTGGCTGTGAGATCTGTGCCCTGTTTGCCGCTCTGTGGCTAGCTGACCTTCCCACATTGCTTCTAGTCTCTTGTGATATTTCCCTGTAGTCTCATTTAAACTTTCTGATGGCTTTACTTGGTTCAGCAGAGGCCCAGAGACCTCTCTTTCTAGGGCAATAATCTCTCCTAGGATTTCTTCTAATAGCTATGCTCCTATATTCTCAGTCATGTGAAATAATTAAAGGAGCCCGAAGCAGTCTTGCTTCTAACTTATGTCTACACAGACTATGAAGGCAGTTCCTCAGAAGCATCAAGTTGAATCTCATTATTGCCCTTCAATCTTGGGTCTTAATTTTATGATGCCCTTTCATGTATCAGTGATTGTTCTGTCACTGGACCATATTCCTAATATTAGACTTTGGAATAGGAAAAAAAAAAAAGGCCAGGCATGGTCTCTCATACTTGTAATCTTAGCAGTTTGGGAGGCCAAGGCAGGCAGATCACTTGAGGTCAGAAATTCAAGACAAGCCTGGACAGCATGGTGAAACCCCGTCTTGTTAAAAAATAAAAATACAAAAATATCCAGGTGTGGTGGCTCACTTCTGTAATCCCAGCTACCCGGGAGGCTGAGGCAGGAGAATAGCTTGAACCTGGGAGGCAGAGATTGCAGTAAGCCGAGACTGTACCACTGCACTCCAGCCTACACGACAGAGCAAGACTCCATCTCAAGAAAAAAAAGAAGAAAAGAGACTGACACAAGTCTAAGCTGCATCGTGACAATTCAAAGGCAAAGAGTGAGGTGAGGTACGCTGTTTTGCATCTTGTTACTCTAAATATCAAAGAACATGCTCTCTGTGTCTTTCACATCTGTGACACACAGTGAGCAGAGAGCCCCTGCTGGCCCCCTTCCCTGATTTCGCTCCTGGCTTGCATCACCAAGCAAGCATTCCAGAACTACTTCTGGAACTTTCCACCCTTGTGTTTGCCTCAGTGCCCCTTGACTTGATGATTGTCTTCTGTGACGTAATTGCATTGCCCCCACAGGGCACTACCAAGTTAGCTTAGGTGGATCCAATGCTCTTCCAGTGTAGGAAAGCCAGGGGGCTAGGAATGTTGTACCTTCCTCCAGGAGGGTGCTGGAGTTTCTATGCAACAGACACAGTCCAAGAGGGTGACTCAACAGGGGTTTGTCTTTTTGTTTCTAGTTCTAAGTCTGGTTTACAACAATGTAAACAAAAAAGAGTAGAATATAATAATTCGGCCTTCCTGCTTCCACACTGAGCCCCTCCACTGTCCATTCTCAACCCAGTGCTAGTGGGGTCCTTTGTTTATGTAGAGCCAGGGGTCTCACTGTGTTGCCTAGGTTTGGTCTCAACTCCTGGGCTCAAGCAATCCTCCCACCTTGGCCTCCCCAGAGCGTTGGGATTACAGGCATGAGGTACCTAAAGGGGAATCCTTTTAAACACTGAGTCAGATCACGTTGCTACTCAAATTCCTGCAATGTCCACCCTGTCCCCCAGCACCCCTGACTTCCTCTCCTACAAAGCTCTTTCTTCTCTCCCGTTTATTCCAGCCACTCGGACCTTTTTGCCACGTTGGGAGCATGCCAAGCTCCTGCCTGGGGACTTTACTCCAGCTGTTGCCTCTGCTTTAGGTCAGATATTGGCTTGGCTAACTCCTTCAGTCCTCTCCATCTGTTTCTCAACCAGGCCTGTCCGTGATTACCCTCTTTAATATGGCAGTCTGCTCCTTCCTCCCTGCTACATACACCAGTTCTCCACTTGTGCCATTATTTTTTCCAGATCACTTGTGAACTTTCAGTATACTATATAGTTCTTTCATTTGTTATGCTTATTATCTAACGATCCCTTATGACACTGTAAGCCCCAGGAGGGCAGGAATCTTTTCCTGCCTTTTCGCTAATGTATTTCAAATGCCTTGATTAGTGCTAGCCTCATAATAGGTGCTCAATTAGTATTTGATGCAAATAAATGATTGAATGGATAAATAAATGAATAAAGCCATCGTTCTGAGTTAACTGCTGGTCAGTAGCAAGAACATCACCTCTAGAGGGTTTCTGAAGTAAGGAAATGGAAGGGAACAGACTAGAAAGTCTGAACACATCATAGATGTCATTTAGCTCTCTCCTTAGTATATATTCATTGATGTTATTTACCTATTTTAATGGGAGCAAACTTGACAAACTGCAAGCAGAGTTTACACAGTAATTTATTTTAGGAGTAGTAATTTTTTCAATAAAGAATTTTTTTTTTTAATTAAAGAAGGTTCTAACAGTTCCTTGGGTCTTGCTGGCCAAAAAAAAAAAAAAAAAACCGGTTCCCTAGATTATTATTCTAATAGAACATTAGGTTTTGCTTCATTAGATGATGAATATAGGAAGCAAAAATGCATGTACAAGGAAGTTACTTAAAAGTCAGAAACATTTTGCCAACAGAAAGATGCTTTTGTGGTTGAGTGATGGAGTAATTTATGCTAACTACCTTTTAGGGACTCATTTTACATGCAAAGGTGAGCTCATGTGTTTAGGAGCCAAAAAGCCTTAGTGAGACATGATCTCTGGACTGTTAATGAAATGACAGGTCCAGGGGTCACACTAAGACAGTGTAATGTATTATCATTGAATAACCATCATCCCATCCAATTAACTTTTGCAGACGAAATAACCTTGAATCTAAATGCTAGCAGTATGTGGCCATATAAAGACATCATGATTCCATAAGAGAAAGTCTGACATTTCAAGCCTGATGAAATTGTGTCTACAAAACTCTGAATTTGAGAGAGAGGAGGAAATTTCATGCAAAATAACAGACAAACTTGACCTACATTAAGTCTTCGTGATTCTTAAGGAAAGTGTTCATTTTTGTTGCAGTTTGTTTTAAAGATTGGAGGATGTTTATTGTTTTCTTCAATGTGCTTTGCAGACTTGCTTTTCACAGTCTAGAAGCCAGCTTGATTAATTAAACATGCGCTCAATGACATTCAACCGTGCAAGCTTGAAAAGTTACTAGTCTAACCTTTTTAAGAAAGATACGTAATTGCCAGGACCTGGTGAGAGGTGACACCAGATGAAAGCTTTTCTGGCAAAAGTCAAAGGTCAGCAGCATTTTGTGGACAGAGGAGGGGATTACCTTGCCCTCCTAGACAAAGCAGCCTCCTAAGAAGACTCAGGCCATGTGTTTAAATCTGGCCTGGACTTGCAAAATCTGGAACTCTCCTTGCTGCCTTCATAGTCAACAGGTAAGAATTGGGTTCAAAGGCCAGACTACCTCTCTGCAACTCAGTGACAACACTCTCCCTCTGACCTTTTGTCTCCTCAGTTTTTCCATCACGCAGGGCTCCTTTCTCACTGTGCCTTCGTCCTGTTCGCACTACTTTCTCTCAGGAGAAAGACCCTAGGTTTTTCATTCATCATCTCTGCACCTGTAATGCTTTTTGTTTCCTGTCTCCCTAGTCCCTCTCACCCTCCGGCTCCCTGTCCCATTTTGTTTATTTATTTATATTTTTTTGGAGGCATAGTCTTGCTCTCTTACCCAAGCTGGAATGCAGTGATGCAATCATAGCTCACTGTAGCCTTGATCTCCTGGGCCCAAGCCATCCTCCCACCTCAGCCTCTCTAGTAGCTAGAACTACAGGTCCACATCTCATATATATATGAGAATATATATATATGTGAGAATATATATATACATATATATATATATGTATATATATGAGATGGAGTCTTGCTATGTTGCCCAGGCTGGTCTTGAATTCCTAAGCTCAAGCAATTCTCCTGCCTCCGCCTCCCAAAGTGTTGAGATTACAGACATGAGCCACTGTACCGGCCCCTACTGCCCCTCGTAAGTGGTGGTTATGAGCTGAGGCTCAGGAACCAGACTGCTTGGATCTGGTCCTTGCTCTGCCCAAAACCATCTGTAAGACTATGAGCTAGTCTCTTCAACTCTGGTACCTCAGTCTTCTTATTTGCAAAATGGAGATGAAAATACCAACTGTGTTTTGGTGTTAAATGAGTTAATACATGTAAAGTATTTTCAACAGGATATGGCAAATATTGACCACTGCTGCTATTATCTTCAAATGAAGAAATCTATTTGTACTCTGAGCCTCTGCTCAGATTCTAAATCTTCTATACACTTTCCAGACTTTTCCAACTAGATATAATGGTTCTTGCTTATTAATTTGAACCTTATAATACTAGGTATGCACTTTTCTTATTCTTTGGAAATATACCATTTACTGAGCAACCAGAAGTGACAGGAACTTTGTCAATACTTCATGTGTATGACCTCCTTTGTTCTTGAAAAATAGTTATTACTACTTCCATTTGACAGATGAGGAAACCAATACTCGCAAAAGATAAGCCTCTTTTTTAGATCCACAAAGCAAACATAATTAAACTAATTTTTAAATGTAATTTAAAAGGCCCGGTGTAGTGGCTCATGCCTGTAATCCCAGCACTTTGGGAGGCCAAAGTGGGCAGATCACTTGAGATCAGGAGTTTGAGACTAACCTGGCCAATGTGGTGAAACCCTGTCTCTACTAAAAATACAAAAATTAGCCAGGCATGGTGGTGCACGTCTGTAATCCCACCTGCTTGGTAGGCTGAGGCAGGAGAATTTCTTGAATCCCAGAGGTGGAGGTTGCAGTGAGCTGAGATCTCACCACTGCACTCCAGCCTGGGCGACACAGTGAATCTCTGTCTAAAAAAAAAAAAAAAAAAAAAAAAGTAAGTAAGTAAGTGGGGCAGGGGGGAAGAGAAAGAGAAGGAATGAAGGAAAGAAAGAAAAAGAGAGAGAGAAAGAAAGAAAGAAAGAAGGAGATAGATTAAGGCCGAGTATGATGGCTCACACCTGTAATCCCAGCACTTTGGGAGGCTGAGGCGGGTGGATCACTTGAGGTCAGGAGTTCGAGACCAGCCTGGCCAACATGGTAAAAACCCATCTCTACTAAAAATGGAAAAATTAGCTGGGCATGGTGGCAGTTGCCTGTAATCCCAGCTACTCAGGAGGCTGAGGCAGAAGAATTGCTTGAGCCAAGGTCAGGAGTTCAAAACCAGCCTGGCCAACATGGTAAAAACCCATCTCTACTAAAAATGGAAAAATTAGCTGGGCATGGTGGCAGGTGCCTATAATCCCAGCTACTTAGGAGGCTGAGGCAGAAGAATTGCTTGAGCTGGGGAGGCGGAGGTTGCAGTGAGCTGAGATTGCACCACTGCACTCCAGCCTGGGCAACAGAGCAAGACTCCATCTCAAAAAAAAGAACAACAAAAAAAAAAGCTTAAATGCTCTGCAAAGGCAAGGTCAGCATCTCTTACCTTTCTCTCCTCTGTACCTCATATGGAGATGTTCATAAACACCAAGTGCTGATTTGAAATGAATGTCGTGTTTCAATGTCAGAGTCTAGTGATACAGAAGGGAGGGCTGATATTTGTATAGTACTATATACAATTACTATCTCATTAAAACCTCACAAAAATTCTGGAAAATAGTTTTGGTTAGTGTCTCTATTTTTCAGATAGGTGACTGAGAGGCAAAGACTTAGCTTTCTGCAAACCCAACTGCCAATAGTGGAATAGCCCAAACTCAAATGCTATCTTCTTCCACATGCTGTCCCATAGACCACCATTGCCTTTCCCTCCAGTACCAGCTGAGACTCAAAACTGGCATGTGGTCTTGGTGATAAAATCAACTTTATATAAAATTCAAATCCTGCAAAAGGGGCGACAACCACAGACTAGCAGAAAATATGACACTGTTTGGCCAGAGTTTCAGATCTTAAAAAAAAAAAAGGAAGACAGAGATATCTTGAGCCAGCCAAGTGAAAGAAATCTAAGAAATCTAATTCTCATTCTGTGGGAGAAAATATTCAGTTCAAATAGTTCCTTTAATCAAAATGTGTGTCATTTATATAAAATAACAAGCCAATAGGGTTTTTTTTAAAAAAAGACTCTAAATGTTAGCTGGGCACAGTGGCTCATGACTGTAATCCCAGCACTTTGGGTGGCCAAGGCAGGTGGATCACCTGAGGTCAGGTGTTCAAGACCAGCCTGGACAACAAGGTGAAACCCCATCTCTACTAAAAATACAAAAATCCAGCCAGATGTGTTGGCAGATGCCTGTAATCCCAGCTACTCAGGAGCCTGAGGCAAGACAATCGCTTGAACCCTGGAGGCAGAGGTTGCAGTGAGCCAAGATCACACCATTGCACTCCAGCCTGGGCAACAGAGTGAGATTAAAAAAACAAAAAAACTCCAAACGTTGACCATCCTCATTTGTAAGAATTCACTTCTGGAGTGTTGTCCTTTTCAGAAAGATCAGGTGTGATGTCATTTTAACATCTCTCTGGCAGTGATCCCTACAAAGGGATTAGACTTACATAATGTAATCATTCTTATATTTCTGAATGTGCAAGTACAGGTTGGTGTGTTATACAACAGGTGGGGGGAAAGAAAAAGAATGGCTGTGTATAAATACACATGTAGCATGCCACCATTTCAATAAGCAGCCAGTGTTTCTGAGGGAGTTTGTTCACTGCAGATATGTAGAAAGATATGGAAGCAGAAATGCTGACACATGTTTACAAAGGGAACGATTGCGACATTAGTCCGGGGAGTTGATCTATAACAGGCCTTTGTTTTTCTTCACCTGGGACTGCTGATAGGGTTGGAAAGGAGCTGAACTACGTTATCTCGCCCTCCAGATGGACTCACTCTGGGTAGAACAAGTATCAGATACCAACATGATATCTAACGGGTCATTCATTTAAATTGTTATCTGCTAAACAGTGTACAAAGTCCCAAGCCATGTGGTGTGGGGAATGGAACAAGGAAACAAGGCAAACCCTGTCCACAAAGAGTTTTTGATGTAATAAGAAATGAAACGCAAAAGATCTTAAAACAAGACAGAAAGTGAAGTGTCACAAGAGCGGTGACATAATTCACTAAGGCAGTTCATAGGAAGGCATGAGTCCCTCGGTCTTGAAGAAGGATAAGGGAAGGGAGACTTCTTGGAGGAGGTGGCAGTTAAGATGGGTAGGATTTGGAAGGCACATGGCCCTGGGAGGAAAGAACGTTCTCAAGCAGAGGAAGTAACCTGGGCTAAGGTTGGTAGTGGAAGATGCAGTAGCCAGAGAATGGAGTTCAGTTTATAGTACAGCATGCTTGAAGGTCAGGTTATTATTGGTTTTTAACTTTTAATGCTAATTTCTGTTAATGGAGTCTAGAAAGCACTAATAAGGGTGTCTTTCAATAAAGTGAAATCCTTACAAATTAGCCACTCATTGGTCTGACCCCCTCTTAACTCTCCCGGTAGGAGATGTTTTCTGAACTGTAAAGCCAATGGGCAGTGCCGCTATGCAGCCAAAATCACCCACTAGGAAGCCGTCCATGGAATGATGTTTAGCTTTTACAACTGAGGGCCTGTCCTTGGCTGGTGTAATCTGAAAACTTTTCCAAGCTTTGGAGAAGCTAGTAAAATCTACACTCTCTTCTTTATAGCGCTTGCTAAGTCAACTGTTTGATTTCAGATGTTTAATTAAACATTAACAGTGTGCAATACTTGTACTGCCTGTCCACACCTTATGCCTTTATTTCACAATCCAGATGTGTCGAATCAACTTTTCTTCTATGTGTGAATGCTGTCAGAAAAAAAAAAGGAAGGAAAGAAGAAAGGAAATGGGGTGGGGGGAGGGAGGAAAAATAGTATACTTTTTGTATCATCTGAATTTCTGCATTTCATAATTCAGTTGAATCTAGGAATAATACTGTGATATTTTTCCCAAACAGGAAAAAAGTAAGGTGTTTTACTGCCAAGTTGACCATATAGGTTCAGCTGTGATTTTTAAACCACCCGGTAGCATATTTGAAGATTTCTCCTTTTGTCTCTATATCTTAGCTCCATCCATGTATGAATGTATACTGGACTTGAACACAGTAAAAAGAATGGTTTTTACTTCTCCTTGAATCACGGGATTCTTCTGCCTTATGAAAAATGTACACTGCAATGTTATATCTGGTCCATGCTACTAAAAAAAAAAAAAATCTTCCTTCAGGAGGATTTGACCCTGCTCCCATTGTTTTCTTAGCATGTTTGCAGCACAAGCACATTGATTATGCTGTCATTAGCCAGAATACTGAGACAGAAAAAAAGATCTATTAGATCATCAAAGCTCACTCCTGGAGCAGGCCCAGGTCTCCAGGGAGAGCCTGTGACATGCTGTCTTAGGCAAATGACCAAGGAAAATTTAGAGCCATGTAAAATTTTACTCTGTCCCAGTTTTTAATTTTTGAAAGTTTCTGAAATAAATCTCAGAGAGACACTGTCCATAAAACAGTTTCACTGCTGAATTTAGGTTAGTAGTTCTCAACTGGGGGTAATTTTGACCCCCTGGGGATATTTGGCAGTATCTGGAGACTTTTCGTGGTTGTCACAAATCAAGGAAAAGGGTTGCTACCAGCTGGGTAGAGGCCAAGAAGGCTGCTAAACCTCCTACAGTTCACAGTACAACCCCAGGACAAACGGCCATCCAGCCTGAAACGTCAATGGTGCCAAAGTTAAAAAACCCTAATTTATGTGTTTTCCTAAGCCTTTTTTTTTTTCCTGCTGCTTATCTATTCACTGCCCCAAACAAAGCAGATTACTTGACTGATTAAATGACTCTGAGGAGCACACAGTATTTTGAAATAAACTATTTCAAACAAAATTTCTACTAATTTTCCTTTTCTTTCTTTCTTTCTTTCTTCTATCTTTCTCTTTTCTTTCTTTCAAGATGGAGTCTCTCTCTGTTGCTCAGACTGGAGTGCAATGGCACGATCTCAGCTCACTGTAACCTCCATCTCCCAAATTCAAGCAATCCTTCTGCCTCAGCCTCCTAAGTAACTGGAACTACAGGCATGCACCACCACACCTGGCTAATTTTTGTATTTTTAGTAGCGACAGGGTTTCACCATGTTGGCCAGGCTGGTCTCAAACTCCTGACCTCAGGTGATCCACCTACCTCACCTCCCAAAGTGCTGGAATTACAAGAGTGAGTCATCATGCCCAGCCTACTAATTCTATTTCTTAGTCCCAAGATAAGTAAGTATCAAAAATCACACAGAAAAAACAAAATTACGTTTTCTAGTTATTCTAAGATTAGGATTGTGTTGAGTTTAGTAAGACTCCAGATTAATCAAATAACTTTCTAGAAACCCAGGGCGGGGCGGGGGGGAACCCATTAAATGTAGAAGGGAAAAAAAAACCCTCACCTCAATCATTAGGGTCCTGTTGTTAATCAGAAGCTTGTGTCCATGTTTCTACCTATTCTTCAAGTTTGTTTAGGCAGAGCAAGAGTCAAGCAAAGTCAAAGACTTAAAAGTGAAAAACTTTTCATAGCAAACAAATATCTCAAGAATATTCAAGAGATAATCCCCCAAATTATACTCTTCATTCATTTTTTAAAAGGGAGAATTCGATTTCTTAGGTACAAAGAATATAAAGAGTGATACAATAAGAAAGGGAAAAGAAAAAGGGAAGGGGAGGGGAGGGAGAAAAGAAAGGGAAGGGAAGAGTTCGGGAAAGGAAGGAAAAAGGGAAGGGAAGGCTGGGAAACATTTTTTTTCCTACAGGTTCGGAAGGATTTTAGCTAACAGAAGCTTCCTGATTGGTTGTTCCATCCCCAACTTTTTGTGGAATTGGGCACTGGCCTGGGTCTCATCTGTAATGTAGATTTCAATGCCTAATGTCAAGAGGAAAACGGATAAGGCAATGTGCTTTATGAACTGTTACTGAAATACTAGCATGAAAAAGCAAGCAGCAATTACAAACAACAGGCTTAAGGTTATCACGTCATCATATTTTTGCTTGCTTCTAGTTTTGTGAATCTAAATTAATATTTTCAAAGACCAAGTGAGTTGTTACAAATTCCAGGTTAGAGCAGACATTTTGAAAGTATGAGAAGCAAGCCAGATCCACTGAGTATCCTTGTTAAATATGTTTTTTTAAATAATGTGTTGATATCATTATAGGAATAATGCTTGTATACTTGAAACATTAAATACATTTATTCTTTAGCCTGTTGGGGAGTTATCCATCTCTTCCTTGAAATCTGGCCTTGATTATGACATTCTTTTGTTTCTGCTCCCTCCCCACCCCCGACAGAATCAAGATTGGACTCTTCTGCACTGTTGAGCTAACTTGAATTAAAATCTGTCACTTGTGTTCAGTCACAACTCTGTTACATTTCCTAATGAGCTGTGTCTGATCTTTGGGCATTTCTCGGGGTATTTATGAAAAGGGTGCAGCTAAGGCTTAGTGGAAACTCCGTGGTGATATTTAGCATCTGTACAAAGCATACAGTTGAGAATGTTCGTCATTTATTGTTGTTAAACTCAGTCACTCACATTCCTTCCCTACTGAATGAGGCTTCCAAGGACACCCCAAACACGAATTCATCACAGGGAAGACAGTTGCACTGAACATTAACAGAACTAAGAATCAGTGCATCAAGTCCTAACTTTCTCTATCAACTGGCGATACATTTAATAAACTTTTTCCTTAGCTTTATTTTACTTGAAAAAAACTACAGTAGCCGGGCGCAATGGTGCATGCCTGTAATCCCACCGCTTTGGGAGGCTGAGGCAGGTGGATCACCTAAGATCAGGAGTTCAAGGCCAGCCTGACTAACATGGTGAAACCCTAACTTTACTAAATACAAAAAATTAGCCAGACGTGGTGATACATGCCTGTAATCCCAGCTACTTGGGAGGCTCAGGCAGGAGAATTGCTTAAACCTAGGAGGCAGAAGTTGCAGTGAGCTGAGATCACACTATTATACTCCAGCCTGGGTGACAAGAGCAAAACTCCATCTCAAAAAAAAAAAAACAGTAGTCTTATGAGCTCATGATGTAAGAAAAAAATGTCTACCACATAGAATGGTGGTGAAAGTAATGTTTCCTTTCTCTACCTGTTCAACCCAAAGTCCCATTGCTCGGAAGTAAGCACTATTAATAGTTCCTCATGTGTTCTCCTAGAATTTTTCAGAAAGAAGAATAGAGGAAAATTGTTTTTTTTCTGTGCTCCAATTTCTTTTTTTTCCTTCTCTCTCCCTAGAGCTCACAGCACCACCTATTATCACTAAATCTTTACCAGGCCAGACCCATAAATATCTCAAATGATTCCAAATAAGTTAGAGGGATGATTAGAGAAAAAGATTGTGATTACCACTAGTGGCAGATTTTAAATAACGTTTTTCCCAGACTTCAGTGGTTTCTTTTTATGTTTATGTGCTTTTAATCCAAGTTCTTGAGTTCGCTTTGAATTTTGAAGCTTTTTAAAAAATTTTAAACATAGCCTTCATTTACTGAAATTAACTGGGGTCTTAAGCTAACATTGATCCTTTAAATCCATGGAAGCTGTAGGACTAGTGTATTCATTAGTGGACCAAACACCTGAATGTGGTGGTCCTATATTCTTAAATACTTTGTTGCTTCAAGATGCTGCTATACCCTCACTATTCCCTTTAAATCCCAAAATGGAATGTAACAGCCCCTGGCCTGTCTTCCTGACTGGTTTCCTATTCTTCCTAGACCTATGTTTAATCTTTGTTTTTAAACACATACTAGGAACACACTCCTGTATCTGAGTGTGTCCCCCAGGTTCTCTGTGGGTTTATTCTGGCCTTCAGTCTTCTTTTAGGGATACCTACCACATCACCCAAGCCACTGAGAGGCTTGGCAGCAGACCCCTGTCATCCTGTCACTGATTGGGCACTCTGTCTTTCCATCACTTGGACTTGGAGCTCCGCCTGGGTCACCTCTCCCCAAGCCTGTACATCTCTCCTTGTGACATAGGCCCAGAATGTTTAAAAATAAGTAACATTCCCCACCTGGCTCTGGCCTGAAGCCTTTTAGCACATATCATCATGGACAGAAAACATGTAGAAGAAAGTTTCTCTTTTCTCTCTCTTTTATTTTTTGACACAGGGTCTCGTTCTGTTGCCCAGGCTGGGGTGCAGTGGTGCTGTCTTGGCTCACTGCAACCTCCACTTGCGGGGCTCAAGCAATCCTCCCACCTCAGCCTCCGGAGTAGCTGGGACTACAGGCATGGGCCATCACACCGGCTAGGTTTCTCTGTTCAAGTCAGCCAGGAATATTAATCCCCAGTACCACCTGATTCATAGAAACAAAACCAAGCAAAGTTGCAGAAGGAGAGAGGCATAAATAAAAGCCATAGCTTGACTGAGTGCTGTCAGGGAGATTAGGATGGACGTTATCGTTAGCCTCCATCACCCCTCCAGAACCGTGACTCTGTTTCTCAGAGGTGTTTGAACCAGAGCGACTCCATTTTGAGTGAGGGCTAGAAAAATGAGCCTGGGACTTGCTGGGCTGTATTCTCAGAAAGTCAGGCATTCCTAGCTTCTAGATATTTACGGTTAAGGGAACAAATTAACATAATGTTTTCTCAACAGACCCAGACTTGGGAGTATCCCGATATATCCCAATATCTAGCAAACAAAGCCATTCCTAATTTTACTTTAAAGGTAACGATATCGATTCTTGCAAAATATAATAATTAAGAAAATTAATCCTTTCTCACAAACCCTTGTAGCAGAGCACATCTCCTCAAGATCTTTTTTTATCCTGTGTATAAGCAAGCATGGTACCTAGGGTGGACGTGTTCTTCCTCTTACTTTCGGGAATGTCCTACTCTGCCTATGGAGTAGCTGTATTTTCACTGCTTTACTTACTTAACTTGCTTTTATTTTGCACTAAGGACTTGCCCTGAATTCTTTCTTGTGCGAGATCCAAGGACCCTCTCTTGGGGTCTGGATCAGGACCCCTTCCCTGTAACGTTCAGGTAACCACCCTTCTCCCAGACAGCCCTCAGGTCCTCAGGGGCATGGAGCCTTCAGGGTGGGCAAGAGGCCTGGCTGGTCTGGGGGGAGTCCATCCCTACTGCCAGCAACTAGCTCAGCAATGGGCATGTGAGCCAATGCAAGGAGAAGTCTCCTGGGGCATCCTGGGGGCATCTCCTCAGGCCAAGGAGAAAGCAAGATGAAGAGAGGGTTTTTCTTTTTCTCTGGATATCATCACATGAGGATACGAGGCCTAGAACTTGCCAACATTGGGCTACAAATGAAATCAGCCCACAGGGGAATGCAGAGCCCCAGGAAATGGAACAGGAGCCTCTGGATTCTGATGACCCTGATCATGCCCTATCAACACCCTCCCCCTCTGAGAGCCAAGACAGTTACTCAGTGTTTCAGCTGGTGAAGTTCAACGTCTGTTACTCGACACCAAAAGCATTCTAAACAACACAAAGATAGAGAAGCGGGCATCGAAGGAATCAAAGCAAAATTTCCACTCCACAGAAGACATTTTTGTCCCCTTGGGCAAAGGAACTGCTTTGGAAAAAAACACTATGGGTCTTTTCCAATACCCTTCCTTATGATTTCTTTGAATTCCTGTAACTTACAGTGCATTTATTTTGGCCGGATTTTTTCTCTGTGGAATGAAGACCCAAATTGTGTGGGTTTTTTTTTTTTTTTTTTTTTTTTGCTTTCTTGTATCAGTAAGAATAACCATTGCATTCAAGGCACTGGATTAAATATGGGAGTCATGAGAAGTGATGCAAAGAAAGATAAATGACAAAATGCTGCCATTCTGATTTTACCCCCATGGAATCATGGAGGAAGAGCAGCTAATGTCATTCTATCGGACAATAGCTTTGAGTGGAGGAGGCATTTGACCTGAGTCTTAAAGTATTTAAAAAAATTTTTTTTAATTTTTATTTTTTGAGACAGAGTCTCACTCTGTTGCCTAGGCTGGAGTGTAGTGGCACAATCTCAGCCCACTGCAACCTCTACCTCCCACGTTCAAGCGATTTTCCTGCCTCAGCCTCCTGAGTAACTGGGATTACAAGCGCATGCCACCACGCCTGACTAATTTTTGCATTTTTAGTAGAGACAGGGTTTTACCATGTTGGCCAGGCTGGTCTCAAACTTCTGACCTCAGGTGATCCTCCCGACTCTGCCTCCCAAAGTGCTGGGATTACAGGCGTGAGCCACCACCCTGGCCAAAGTATTTTTTTTAAAAAAATAAAATAATTTCCAAACATAAAAACTACAGAAAACTCTATAATACACACTAATGTACCCACCAAAACTGCTTTTATAAATACTAGCATTTTTGTTTCAGTTCCATTTTAAATTAAACTTTTCATTTTGAAATAACAGCAGGTTCACATGTATTATAAGTGTTAAAAGATGAACTGAAGCACATTAAAATTTTAGACTTTCTTTGAGCAGACTGTGATTCAGGAATCGGGCAACACCCACTGCAAGCAGCTTGGGTTCCACCGAGGGGGCCGAGGGGAAAGTCTCTATAAGGTACTCCTGGGAGCAAGACAAAATACCGCCACGTGTCCCGGAACAACAGGAATACATTCTGAGAAATGCGTGGTTAGGTGATTTCGTCATTGTGTGAACATCATAGAGTGCTCTCACACAAAACGGATGTTGTAGCCTACTACACACCTAGATGGCATAGCCTATTGTTCATAGGCTAGAAACCTATATAGTATGTTACTGCACTGAATAACTGTGCAGTAATACAATGTAAGTGTAACACAATGGTAAGTGTTTGTCCATCTAAACATGGAAAAGGTACAGTAAAAATACAGTATTATACGCTTTGGGACCACCATCATATATGCGGTCTGTTGTTGACCAAAATGTTGTTATGCAGTATATGACTGTATTTGGCCAGTTAAAGTGAAACAGTAGCTTTAAAGTCCCTGTTCTGGCCACGTTCAGTGGCTCATGCCTGTAATCCCAGAACTCTGGGAAGCAAGGCAGGTGGATCTCTTGAGCACAGGAGTTTGAGACCAGCCTGGCCAACATGGTGAAACTCTGTCTCTACTAAAAATACAAAATTAGCAAGGCATAGTGGCATGCTCCTGTAGTCCTAGCTACTCAGGAGGCTGAGGCACGAGAATCACTTGAACCTGGGAGGCAGAGGTTGCAGTGAGCCAAGATTGCGCCACTGCATTCCAGCCTGGTGACAGAGTAAGACTTTGTGACCAAAATGCTAATAAGTAAGACACCTTTAAGAGATTGACAAGAAAAAGAAAAAAGAGAAAGTATTTGCAAATCACATATCTGACAAGGGACTTCTAGATAGACTATATAAAGAACTCTGGAAATTCAACAGTAAGAAAACAATCAATATTTTTTAAATGGGAAAAATATTTGAGCAAGTGCCTCATCACAGAAGATATACACATGGCAAATAATCATATGAAAAGGTCTTCAAATTATTCATAATTAGAAAAATTCTAATTAAACTACAATGAGGCCAGGCATGGTGGTTCATGCCTGTAATCCCAGCACTTTGAGAAGCCAAGGCAGGAGGATCACTTGAGGTCAGGAGTTCGAGACCAGCTTGGTGAAACCCCGTCTTTACTAAACATGGTGAAACCCCGTCTCTACGCTTATAGCTGAGCCATAGTTATGGCACACCCCTCTAATACTAGCCTTCCCTTCTTGGGGATGCTGAAGCAGGAGAATCACTTGAACCCCAGAGGCAGAGATTGCAGTGAGTCAAGATCATGCCACAGCACTCCAGCTGGGCGACAAGAGTGAGACTCCATCTCAAAAAATAAAAATAATAAAAAAACTACAAGGAAATATCACTGTGAACCAATTAAAATGGCTAAAAATATAATAAAAACCTGACAATGCCATGTACCGGTGAGGATGTGGAGCAAATGGAACTCTCATTCAGTCACTATGGAAAACAGCCTGGTAATTTCTTATGAAGTTAAACAACACTTCACCTACGACTTAGTGATCCCACTTCTACATTTTTACCCAAGTGAAATGAAAATCTATGTTTATACCAAAACTTTTATGCAAATGTTTATAGCAACTTTATTTGTAATTGTCAAAAACTGAACATAGTCTCTCAACAAACTATGGTCTATGGCAAAATGTAATATTCCTTAAGAATCAAAAAATAACTATTGATTTATCTAACAACTTGGATGGATCTCAAGGACATTATGTTTAGTAAAAATGTAGCATCCCGTATGATTCCATTTATATGACATTTTGGAAAAGGGTACAGTTGCATTACAGATCAGTGGTTGTCAGAGAGAAGAGGGGTCTGAAAGAAGACTATAAAGGCACAGCACAAGGAGATTTGAGGGTGTATGTGATGCAACTGTTCTGTGTCTTGATTGCGGTGGTAGTTACACAATTGTATGCATTTCTCAAAACTCACAGAACTGTACACTAAAAAGTGAATTTTACTGTGTACGACAAAAAGCAGAGAAAAAAATTTGCATGAATGTTGTCACACTATGTTCATCTTTCTGCAACATTTTTATTCACTCAACATTTTTTACATTCCCAGATCCATTCACATCTGTATCATTTTTAATAGAAGAATGTATTCTAAGTGGAGGGACTGTTAGAAACAAGGGTTTAGAAGTGATATGATCTTAGTGTCATCTATGCAATGGATTCCAAGATGAAAAATGTCATTAAATGGTGTAGGTTCCAGTTGATCCTCTGGGGACATTGCTTTGATAAAAAGGTTGACAGAGGTTATCTATTGCTAGCCATTGACCCTGATCTTCAAGGCTGTTATGCCCAAAGTGAATTCTTTCAGAGATATCAGCTATGTCAACATAAGTAAAGAACAAGGGGGAAACCAGACTCTACATTCTCTCTAATTTGTTTTTTGTTTTGTTTCATTTTTTTGTGATAGAGTCTCCCTCTGTCACCCAGGCTGGAGTACAGTGGCGCGATCTCGGCTTACTGCAACCTCGGCCTCCTAGGTACGAGAAATTCTCCCATCTCAGCCTCCTAGGTAGCTGGGACTACAGGTGTGCACCACCACGCCCGGCTACTTTTTGTATTTTTAGTAGAGATGGGTTTTCACTATGTTGGCCAGGCTGGCCTCAAACTCCTGACCTCAGGTGATTCACCCACCTCAGCCCCCCAAAGTGGTGGGATTATAGGTGTGAGCCACCGCTCCAAGCCGAATTTGTTTTTGTCCAGTCCTGTAAGAATCAAATGTTTATAATACATGCTGACATGAAAAAAGAACCAGGTAATTTTTAGTTCTGTTCCATCAACTAAATGGTGGGTGACATTGGCCAGGTGTTTAACCACTCGGAGTTGCTTTCTCTTTCATAAAAAGTTGTGTTGTTTTTGATCATTTTAAGTATCTTTCTAGCTATAAAATATTATATGATATTAATCAAACCTCTGAAGCATTTCATTATCCATTCAACCGCCTAATATGTCTCAGAAACTCATCTAGGTGCCCTGCATACAAATATGTATGAGAAAGAGTGCCAGATTTAATGGGAGCAACAGCACAACCATATTCAGGGGTGTGATCAATGGGGGAGGGCCCAGAAGAGAGCAGTTCATGGCCCACGTGGGAGTCAGGGAAGGAAATGGAGGATGAGGATGCCAAATAAGCATCCAGATACACCCAACCGCCAAAATTCATTGTTGCTTCCCTGTTCTCCACATCTTACTTTGTTTGAAAAAGAAAACAGGAGGCCTTTCCTCTGCTTCCGCTGGTCTATCCGTGCAGGTAAATGAATAGGAAGCTAGATTCTCAGTCATACTTAATGTTCAAATATGTGTCCCCTAAAGTCTAAATTTCTTAATTAATAAAACAAAATGAAGGCATCTGATAGCAGAGGGCCTTGTGCTTCAGTGAATGTAAAGATGTAAAAGCTTTCCCAGTGATGTGTAAGCATGCATTTAGAATCGACCATTGTTTTTAAGTGGTAACAGCCTAGTTTTGAGAAATATGTGTAGCACATTTTCCCACGTCTTCTAAAGACACAACAAAAGAAATAAATATTCTAGAAGATGATTTTAGAGAATGAACATAATTCCTCCCCATTAATTACCAGATGATTTGAGGCCAGGAATGTTCATTTAAAAACAGCTCAGAAGGTTAAATGACAAGGGAAATTATTGTGGTAAAGAGTCCATCAGTGTAATGTCACAGTGTGTGGAAAGGCATAAAATATTAAATATGTAATAAAACACACCCAGTCAATATTGACAGAAACAAACAATGTTGCATTTGTTAGAAAGATATTTGTCAAATATGGAATAGTATTTCATTATATGCTGGAAAACTTCAACTAACCTGAAAGCATTTATTGAAGCGTAAACAGGAAATGGGGAAATTTATTTAGCACTTTAACATCTATTGTTGAAACTCTTTCTAAAATATATAAGCTTTTCTGACTTAGATATTTATAAATGTATATATTTGACTTATGAATTTATATATGACTTCTTCATGGAAGAATCATCACAGTTGAGTTAACCCTTAAGACTGAGGTATCTAAATATCTAGTGATAATGGGCAACTACAATAGATGCCAGTGTTGAAAACCAGTATTCAGAACTTCAGGTGGACCCTACAGAGATCTTTTCGTGAGACAAATTCCTGATGTGAGCTCTAAAACGTGTTTTAAGTTCTCTTCTTTCACCAGATTGTAGGGAGCAACAAAAAGTTTAGCAAAAGACAACTTCTATTTAATTGATTCTGGCCAATTGAGATTCTATCATGTTAGGAGAAAAATGTTCATGAGTATAAGTGTTGAATAATATAGTGAATCTCAATGGATATTCCCAGAAATGCTATTTAATTATTGATATGATTTGGATGTTTTGTTCCCTCCAAATCTCATGTCAAAATGTGATCCTGGCTCAGTGCAGTGCCTCATGCCTATAATCCCAGCACTTTGGGAGGCCAAGGCTGGTAGATCACTTGAGGTCAAGAGATTGAAACCAACCTGACCAACATGGTGAAATCCTGTCTACACTAAATACAAAAAAAATAGACAGGCATGGTGGTGCATGCCTGTAATCCCAGGCACTTGGGAGGCTAAGCAGGAGAATCAATCACTTGAACCCAGGAGGTCTGGTTGTCGTGAACCAAGATTGTGCCATTACACTCCAGCCTGGGCAACAGGAGCAAAATTCTGTCTCAAAGAAAGAAAAAAGAAAGAAGGAAAGAAGGAGAGAAAGAAAGAAAAGAAAGAAAGGAAAGACAGAAAGGACGGAAGGAAGGAAGGAAGGAAGGAAGGAAGGAAGGAAGGAAGGAAGAAAGAAAGAAAGAAAGAAAGAAAGAAAGAAAGAAAGAAAGAAAGAAAGAAAGAAAAGAAAGAAAGAAAGAAAAAGAAATGATCCCAAATGTTGAAGGTGGGGCCTGGTGGGAGGTGTTTGGGTCATGAAGATGGATTCCTCATGAATGACTCGGTGCCCTCCCATGGTAATGAATGAGTTCTTGCTCTGCTAATTCACATGAGAGCTGGTTGTTTAAAAAAGTCATGAAACCCCGCCCCCGACCCTTCTTCCTTTCTCTGTCACCATGTGACATGCCTGCTCCCCATGTGGCATCCACCATGGGTAAAAGCTTCCTGAGGCCTCACCAAAAGCCAAGTAGATGCTGGTGCCATGCTTGTAGAGCCTGCAGAACCATGAGCCAAATAACCTCTTTTTTAAATAAACTACTGTGTCTTGGGTATTCCTTTACAGCAACACAAAATGGAGTAATACAGAAAATTGGTACCAGGAATGGGGCATTTGTTGCTGTATAGATACCTGAACATGTGGAAGCACCTTTGAAGTTGGGTAATATGCAGAAGTTCAAAGAGTTCGGAGGGCTCAGAAGAAGACAGGAAAATAAGGGAAAGCTTAGAACTTCTTAGAGACTTGTTAAATGACTGTGACTAACTGCTGATAAAAATGTGGATAGTGAAGGCGAATGGAGACTCAGATGGAAATGATAGATTTATTGGGAACTGGAGTAAAAGCACACGTATTATGCCTTAGCAAAGAGCTTGGCTGCATTGTGTCCATGCCCTAGGCATTTCTGGAAGGTTGAACTTAAGAGTGATGACCTAGGTTATCTGACAAAAGAAATTTCTAAGCAGCAAGGTGTTTAAGAAGTGATGTGGCTGTTTTTAACAACCTATGATTGATGTGGGAGCAAAGGAATGACTTAAGTTGGAACTTATCATTAAAAGGGAAGCAGAATGCAAAAATTTAGATAATCTGCAACCTGGCCATGTGGTAGGAAAGGAAAGAGTGTTTTCAGGAGAGGAATTGAGGTGGGCTGCAAAGCAACCACTTGCTGGAGTGATTTGCATGACTAAAAGGGAGCCAAGTGCTTTTCAGAAGGCATTTCAGAAGTTTTCAGGACAGTTCCTCCTATTACAGACTCAAAGGCCAAGGAGAAAGGAATGGTATTGGGGATCAGGCTCAGGGCCCCACTTCTCTGTGCCACCAGGAAGGGCTGCTGCCCACATCCTGGCTGCTCCAGCCCCAAGTCCAGCATGGCTCAAAGGGCCCTAGGCATAGACCTGGCCGCTGCTTTGGAGAGCACAAGCCTGAAGCCTTGGCAGTTTCTGTGTGGTGGTAAGTCTGCAGGCACACAACATGCAAGAGTAAAGGAGGAGTGGCAGTTTTCCCTTAGATTTCAGTAGATCTTTGGGAAAGCCTGGGTGTCCAGGCAGAAGCCTGCCTTAGTGGTACAGCCCATGCAGAGAGCATCTCTTAGGTCAATTCAAGGGGAAATGTGTGGTTGGAGCCCCCAGAGTCCCCACTGGGGCACTTCCTAGTGAAGCTGTGGGAAGGGGGCTGCTGCCTGCCAGACCCAAGAATGGAAGAGCCACCAGTGGCTTGCACCCTAAGCCTGGAAAGCTACAGACATTAAACTTCAACCTATGAGAGTAGCCGTGGGGGCTGTACCCTACAAAGCCACAGCGGCGGAGCTGGCCAAAGCATTGGGAGCCCACTCCTCACACCAGTGTACCCTGGTTGTGGGACATGGAATAAAGGATTATTTTGGAGCTTTAACGTTTAATGTCTGCCCTGCTGAACTCTGGACTTGTGTGGAGCCTACAGTCCCTTTCTTTCGGCCAAGTTATCTCTTTTGGAACGGGAATGTTTACCCAATGCCTGTACCACCATTGTATCTTGGAACTTGGTTTTAGAGGCTCATAGGTAGAAGAAACTTCCCTTGAGTCTCAGATGAGACTTGGGACTTTTCATTGAGTTAATGCTGGAATTAGTTAAGACTTTTGGGGACTATTGAGAAGGGATGACTGTATTTTGTAACATGAGAAGAACATAATATTTGAAGGACCACGGGTGGAATGATACGGTTTGGATGTTTTGTCACCTCCAAATATGTTGAAATGTGATCTCGAATGTTGGAGTTGGGGCCTGCTAGTAGTGTTTGGGTCATGGGAGTGGATTCCTCAATGAATGGCTTCATGCTGTCCTCACAGTAACGAGCGAGTTCTCACTCTGTTAGTTCACATGAGAGCTGGTTGTTTAAAAGAGCCTGGAACCTCCTCCTCTCTCTCTTACTTCCTCTCTCACCATGACGTACCTGCTCCCCCGTGCCTTCCGCCATGAATAAAACCTTCCTGAGGCCTCAACAGAAGCTGAGCAGATGCTGATGCCATGTTTGTACAGCCTGTAGAACTGTGAGGCAAATAATCCTTTTTTCTTTATAAATTACCCAGTCTTGGCAGGGCACGGTGGCTTATGCTTGTAATCTCAGTACTTTGGGAGGCCAAGGTGGGCAGATCATGAGGTCAGGAGTTCGAGACCAGCCTGACCAACATAGAGAAACTCTGTCTCTACTAAAAATACAAAAAATAGCTGGATGTGGTGGTGCATGCCTGTAATCCCAGCTACTCAGGAGGCTGAGGCAGGAGAATCGCTTGAACCTGGGAGGCGGAGGTCGCAGTGAGCCAAGATTGCGCCACTGCATTCCAGCCTGGGCAACAGAACAAGACTCCATCTCAAAAAAATAAACACAAATAAAATAAAAAATAAATTACCCAATCTCAGGTATTCCTTTATGGCAATGCAAAATGGACCAATGCAGTTATGAAGGGGAAAATAGCAACTTTAATTTGTGGAAAGATGGCAGACACTACCTTAACCAAATGACCAAAGGTAATCTTGCAGCAGTGTGACTAGTGAACAGCATGTGACTCCTGATAAGATTCACTGAGAAGAACGCAGCACTACTCCTGTGGTATTCCTGCCAAAAGTTCACAACCTGAACATAGTCATGACGAAACACCCACAAGCCTGAGTTAATTGAAGAACAATATACAAAACAACTGTCCTGTGCTCTTCAAAAATGCCAATGTCATGAGAAAGAAAAATAGACTCAGAAAATTATTCCATATCCCAGGAGACCAAAGAGACAAGATGACCGAATTCAAATTCTAGATTGTTTTTGCTATGAAAGACATTGTCGAGACAGCTGGAAAAATCCTACTAAGGTCTGTAGGTTTCAGAGTAATTTCTTTTTTTTTTTTTTTTGAGATGGAGTTTTTCTTTTGTTGCCCAGGTTGGAGTCCAATGGTACGAGCTCAGCTTACTTCAACCTCTGCCTCCCAGGTTCAAGTGATTCTCCTGTCTCAGCCTCCCAAGTAGCTGGGATTATAGGTATGCACCACCACGCCCGGCTAATTTTTTGTATTTTTAGTAGAAATGGGTTTCACCATGTTGGTTAGGCTGGTCTAGAACTCCTGACCTCAAGTGATCCTCCCTCGTCAGCCTCCCAAAGTGCTGGGATTACCGGTGTGAGCCACCGTGCCTGGCCTAATTTCTTGATTTTGATAATTGTTCTGTGGTCATATAAGAGAATTCATGGTTTTAGAAAGTATAACATGAAATATTTAGGGAGTAAAAGGTCATCATGTTTATGGTTTACTGGTAGATGAGCATCAGATAACTTTTTGGCTGATGAAAATGTTCTATGTCTTCCTTGTGGTGATGGTTACAATGCTTGCATGAGCGCAACGTGTATCAAAGGACATTGAACTTAACTGCTTAAATTTTATTGTTCGTAACCATGCATTGATAAATAAAGCTGATTTTAGAAAATGTTATTCATTTTGACATTGTATAATATTGTTTTGTGAAGCAGCTACTCAAGTAATAAGTCATATGAAGTAACTTTATGGTTTTTATGAGTATGGTTTTATATTTTTGTATTGGTTAATTGATTAAACTGATGCATGAAATTAAGCAGATTGTCAATAGATTATAACAAGCTCATTCTCTTCATTACATGTCATTTTATCTCATCTATTTTAAGTAGTCTGCAACTCAGCTTGTAGGTTTCTATGCAAATCTTAAAAAGATTTAAAAATCTTTTTTAAAGAGCTGCAAATATTTTTTATCAAAAAAAATCCCTCTTCTTGCCAATAAAAGAACTCTCCAACATAAAATCATTCCCATATTTTGTATTATTTAAAAATAAAAAAGAAGCAAGGAGAAAAGTATGTTGGTTGCTTCAAAGGAAATGAAAAACTAGGACTATGGCCATTTCTGATCTTAAATAATAGGATTCCAGTTGTTCTGTATCTCACTGGAGCTTAGATATTAACTCGACTTAAGAGAGGTATTGTAAAGGGGACTGTCTCCTGTGAAGAGATTCTGATGCCTTTACAATGCATTACCAGAGCACTGAAAAAAGGTGAGCAGCAAAGGTCAGCAAATACCATAGAAATTGGCTCTCAAACCTGAGCAGTGAAAGGTTACAGAATACAAGTAGAGGCAATTCCGGCCAACACGTGAATTTAGACCGACCCACATTCGTGAGGCAGGGTGAGGCTGCAGGCTGCCTCCAGGGACCAGAGCTTAACAAATAAGTAAATGGAAAATATGGCAACTTTCATTCATTCTGGTCTTGCCAAATGAATTGGATGTCCTTGCACAAGTCCCTTTTCTGTGGCTCAGTTGCCTCATCTGCAAGATGAAAGGGTGTATTCATCTTTAAACTGCCCCACGTCCTATGATTCTGAATCCTAGGATCTTTGGTATGGAACACAGAGGCCTTTCCTACCCCCCAAATTCCTGCCATTTCCTTCCCCTTGGCTTCTCCAATCTGGCTATATTGTCACTCATTGTCTGTACTGTTATCTGGGACATTCTTTGCATAAGAGAAAATATTTAAATCATTTTCATTGTGGTTTCTGCTTTCTGGGAAATAGAAAATGTTGTGGTTTTTCCTCTCACTACATTTCTGAGAGTATCCTTAAAACTTTCCACAGGGTGTATAGTAACAGGATACAGATATAGCTAATAGATGAAAATACTCTTTGCTTAACTTATATACCGTAGGAATTTCTGAGTAATTGAATGACGAGTCGATAGTTATAGCATCTGTGGAAATAAGGTTGTAGATTCTCTTAACACCTTTACCAATTAGCAGATTCTGGATTTAATAACTTGCTTAACATAGGAACATCCTTTTAGAATATAATCAAGGAACGTGGCCAGGAGTGGTGGCTCACACCTGTAATCCTAGCACTTTGGGAGGCCAAGGCAGGCAGATCACCTGAGGTCAGGAGATCGAGATGAGCCTGGCCAACATGGTGAAACCCTGCCTCTATCAAAAATTCTAAAATTAGCTGGGTGTGGTGGCAGGCGCCTATAATCCCAGCTACTTGGGAGGCTGAGGCACAAGACTTGCTTCAACCTGGGAGGTGGAGGTTGCAATGAGCAGAGATCACGCCATTGCACTCCAGCCTGGGCGACAAGAAGGCAACTCTGTCGAAAAGAAAAAGGGAAGGAAGGAAGGAAGGAAGAAAGGAAGGGAGGGAGGGAGGGAGGGAAAAAAAAAAAGATCATACCGTTGCAGAAAGAAAGAAAGAAAGAAAGAAAGAGAGAGATAAATAAAAGAAAAGAAAGAGAGGCATAGAAAAAAAGATTGTGCCATTGCAGAAAAAAGAAAGGAAAGAAAGAAAGAAAAAAAGAAAGAAAAAAAGAGAGAGAGACACATAGAAAAAAGATTGTGGCATTGCACTCTAGCCTGGGTGACAAGAGCAAAACTCTGTCAAAAGAAAGAAGGGGAGGGAGGGAGGGAGGGAGGAAGGCAGGAAGGCAGGAAGGCAGGAAAGAAGGAAGGAAGGAAGGAAGGAAGGAAGGAAGGAAGGAAGGAAGGAAGGAAGGAAGGAAGGAAAGGAAAGGAAAGGAAGAAGGAAGGAAGGACAAGGCATAGAAGAAAACCACTTCAGTTCCAGCTTTAGCCTCAGATCACATATGGCTTCATCTTGTGGTAAAAAGGACTGGTTGAAACCCAACCTGGGTTCTGCAGCTGAAAAGTGCTTTACTGGAACTAAAACACTGGAATACACATTTTTGCCTTGAAGAAGAGAGATGTACCTAGACTGATGGAAGAAGCCACTTTTCTTCCCTGATGTTGCCACCTTTGGGGATGGCCCAGGGTTCTGCTTGTCAAACTGTCTTCCAGAGAGCAATAGTGTTTTAGTCTGTTTTGCGCTGCTACAGCAGAATACCGCAGACTGGGTAATTTATAATGAACAGAAATATATTGGCTCACAGTTCTCCAGGCTTGGAAGTACAATATCGAGGTGGCAGCATCTTGCCTTGGCATTTCTCCAGCACTGTAACACCACAAGAGCATCACACGGCAACAGAGTGAGACAGAGAAAAGGGGGCCAAACCCTCCCTTTTCTAACAAACCCACTCCCACAATAATGGCATCAGTTCATTAGTGAGGGCAAAGCCCTCATGGCCTAATTACATCTTAAGAAGTCCTACCTCTTAACACTTTGACAATAGCAATTGCATTTCAATCCATAACAAGCGGTCATGAAAAACAGACACAGAAAAAGAGATTCTGAGATCAAGTAGGTTAGAGAAATGCTACAGGTTCTACCCGTTGTATTAGAGTCACAATCCACATTGGCCCATTCAAGATTCCAAGATGGTCTGCCAACATTAAAGTACATTTAACTTTATCAGTAACTTGACTTAACTTGGAATATTTTGAATCTAAGTGGCCTCAGAACACTTTTTACACCAAAGCCCTTCTTATTCTGCAGAATGTACTTTGGGAATCCCAGCATCGGAGTTAATTTTACTGAGTCCAGAAAAGATCCAGGTCCCGGCTGAGCCCGCCCTCTCTGCAGGTCATTCCAACAACTCACAAGTTTCCTTGGCACAGCAGAGGCTTCCTCAGGGCCCAGGACACAGCGGGGACAGTCACCCCGGCAGCACCATCCAGGGCTGGCAGAAGAAAAGATCTGAGCACGCAATTCTGGATGCTTGTAAGTAGGAAATGGTTGTGGGGTTGAAAGAGGCAGTGATGAAGGGGAGGAGAATGATCTCACGCTTTTTTACAACTAACCTCAAACCGAGGGTCAGAGCTAGAGTTTCTGTCTGGAAATCTTATCTGGGAGGCAATATGCTTTCATGATGGAGCTCCCAAACTTCAGGGCCCAAACTGGTCCGTTTTAACTCTACACTTAAAATGATTAAGAGGGTAAGTTTTATTTATTTATTTATTTTTGAGATGGAGTTTCGCTCTTGTCACCCAGGCTGGAGCTCAATGGCATGATCTTGGCTCATGGCAACCTCCACTCTCCGGTTCAAACGATTCTCCTGCCTCAGCCTCCCGAGTAGCTAGGATTACAGGCACGTACCACCATGCCTGGCTAATTTTGTATTTTTAGCAGTGACAGGGTTTCACCATGTTGGCCAGGCTGGTCTCGAACTCCTGACCTCAAGTGATCCGTCCGCCTCAGCCTCCCAAAGTGCTGGGATTACAGGTGTGAACCACTGCGCCCAGCCAAGAGGGTAAGTTTTGTATTGTGTGTTGTTTTTACCATGATTAAAAGAGGCTGGGAGAGAGAGAGAAGAGCTCAATCTGTACCTGGCTTTCACATGGACTGCAGTGTGGATGACACCTTCAGAGTTGAAAGTGAATAGCCTTACATAATGGTCCACTTATTTTAATAGGGGAAGAGGATATGGGTGGACACTTCGTGGCTTTAGAAAATCTTTTGATTCCATTCAAGATCTGGAAAGAAACTAGGGATTGCTCATGGGATGTGGGGTTGGGCCCTAAGTGGGACCCTTTTTCATGTAACATATTACAATTGGGGAAAGTGTCCAAAACTGAACCCAAATTTTTGTTTGCAAAACTGCTTCTTGTGTTTCCCAATACCCCCATCAGCTTCTTATCTAGACCAGAAACCTGAACAATGGTGTGTTGACAAATGTATAACAACCAGCAACGCAGAAAACAAAAAGTATACCTATATGCACATAAATGTATTTAAAATTTTACTGATATAAATACGTGTGGCACATAATTTAGAAATAATAATAAAACAGCAATAATACAACAAGGTGCATTGTAAATTCCACGCAGCCAATTGATTCTCACAGAAGACTTCTGTTGTTTTTTGCTGAACTTTCTAACTCTAGCCATTCTATGGGGCAACTGGTAAACGAGTGGCGTCAACATGAATATTGGTGCTTTTTTTGTTTACAATAATGATTATGAAGGAAGGAAGATGTATATTGGAACTTTTCTCATTCATCAGTGATGTGAGCAACTTCTTAGCTGAATCAGATAATAGATCTTGAATACTGGCAGAATATAGCCTCAATTTCTTATGTTAGTCACAATGTAATGGCTACAGCCAAGAAGCACTTCAAATTTTCATTTATACTATTAACACTTTCTCCGTCACTTTCTTAATTCCAGCTCAGGAATTGACAAAATTTGGCTGGTAGATATAATAATAGCAATAATTCTTTTAAAATAATAGTATTATTGAAAACAATTTATACAAATTAAAATTTGTACTGAGGTTTGGGGTATAATTGAAGAAAAAATAAAGAAAAAAGCAAAGGGTAGAAACAAAATAAATTAACAAAAGAAGAAAAACACAAATTAAAATTGTATCAAAACACAACCACACTTATTTGTCTACGTAGTACCATTGGCTGCTTTATGCTACAATGGCGTGGTTGAATAGTCAACAGAATATGGCCCAGAAAGCCCTATATATTAACTATCTGTCCTTTATAGAATAAGTTTGCTGACTCCTGATCTAGAAAGTCAGCGAAACAACAAATCAAGCTCGGCTTTGCAGCATTTGCTGATTATCATGGTGTAAATATTCCCACTGTGGCAGATTTCAAGTTTTTACTGTGATGTCACTGATGGCGGAGTTAGGAAGAGATGTGCAGAATCACTCCACCGTGCTGTGTTTCCACCAAACAGACACAGTAAATAAAAGTAACCCCTACAACTTGGATAATAATAAAATAATTAGGAAGTGATGAGTTTTGAGAATTCATTACCTTTATTTTTAATATAGTTTACTTTATTGAAGTGTATCTAATTTAATTTTTAATCTCTTCAGCCCATCCCCTGCACCAGTGCTTCTTAAACTATATGGTACATCTGAATCCCCTGGGATTCTTCTTAAAATGCAGACTCTGATTCAGTAGTTCCGGGAGGGGCCCAGGATGTTGCATTTCTAACAAGCTCTCAGGTGACACTGATGCTGTAAGTCCTTGAACCACACTCTAAGTAGCAAGGCTAAACTGTTGCTAACAGCTCTTTCAAACATGTTACTCCCCTGTATCACACTGTTTATGGTTCCCCAATATTTCATACATCTGTGCTTTTTAAATATTTCCCCCACTGTCGGAGATCACTCTGCTCCCTCCTGCATCTGCCTGGGAAACATTTTTTTTTTCTCTTTCAAAGCACAGCTGGGTGGCAGCCTCTTCCATGAAGCCTCTTCTGACATCCGCAGCAAGAAGTGGGCACACGTCTCTTGGTCCCCGCTGCTCCCTGTCAGCATATCCATCTCATGACCCTCTGCTGCACTTACCTGTTTACAGGATTTTTCTCCTTCATTACACTCTACCAACCAAAATTCCCTAAGCCATATTCTGACCTCAACGCAAATGTCATTTTCTCAGAGTTTCTCTGACCTCTCTAAGAAGCCCTCCCACCCCTGCCTGTCATTCTCTATTACCCCATCCTGCCTATTTCTTTCAGAATGCCCTTCACAACCCGTGATTATCTGATTTTAGTTTTTGGTAGAAGTCACCTTATTGAACGCAATTGAGACCAGTATTTGGTAAGTCGATTAAAAATTAGAAGCCAAAATTAGGGAATCATAAGAAGCAATGTATACCATGTATATTAACTATTTTTGTAAAAATATAAATAAATGTACATTCTTTTTGCCTATGTTTTAACCTAGGGCATCATCCTGAATATGTTGATTGGAATTCAGCGTCATCTTTCTTGCATAAACTATAGCCATAAAGCATCATCTACAATTTCTGGTTTCATTTTCTTTAAAGTGGAGCATGAACGTAAGAAGACGTGTAAAGCAAAATTTCAAAACTTGTTCTTATCAGTTACAATTAGGTCATGCCCACACCTAATTTAACAGCATTGTTTAAAAGCAAACCACTATTATAAAATCTTTCAAGGCATGTAATTTAGTTTTTTTTTAAACACACATTTCATTTTGCAGTAATTTTAGATTTACAGATAAATTGCAAAGATAGTACAGAGAGTTCCTGAATACCCTTCACCCAATCTTCCCAGCTGTTAACATCTACATTACTCTGGTACATTTGTCAAAACTAAGAAACCAACAATGGCACGTTATTATTAACTAAACTCTAGACTTCAGTAGTATTTTACCACCTTTTTTCCTTTTTCTTTCTTTTCTTTTCTTTTTTTATTTTTTTTGAGATGGAATCTCACTCTGTTGCCAGGCTGGAGTGCAGTGGTGTGACCTCAGCTCACTGCAACTTCTGCCTTCCAGGTTCAAGCGATTCTTCTGCCTCAGCCTCCTGAGTAGCTGGGATTACAGGTGCCCGCCACCATGCTCAGCTAATTTTTGTGTTTTAAGTAGAGAAGGGGTTTCATCTTGTTGGCCAGGCTGGTCTCACACTCCTGACCTCAGGTGATCTGCCTACCTCGGCCTCCCAAAGTGCTGGAACTACAGGTGTGAGCTGCCACACCCTGCCTTTGCCACTTTTTTCATTGTCATCTGTCCACCTCAGGATCCAGTCCAAGGTTCCTCCTTGCAAGTAGTTGTCATATCTGCCCAGTGTCCTTTGGTCTGTGACAGTTTCTCAGTCCTTCCTGGTTTTTCATAACCTTGATAGTCTTGAGACATACTGGCCAGGTATCCTGTAGACTGTCTCCCAATATAGGTTTATCTGAAACTTTTTTCCAGATTAGACTGGAGTTATGGGCTTGGGGACAGAATACAACATAGGTGAAGTGCCCTTCTCAGTCACCTAGTATCTACTTGTATCACTGTTGATAGGAAGCTTCCTATAATTAAGTTTTTATAAAAAATAATGTTCATCCTTTTATCACTCACATTTGATTGGTTTACATACTATTTCACTGAATAATGTAATCAGAACTATGAATACAAATGCCATACACAGGATTGGGAGCAAACACAACCAACTCTTGGTCAGTGTGAGTCTCACCTTGGCGAGGGCTCCATCATAGGAGCATCCACCATGGGGTTTTGTGACAGAATGGAAAGCACTGGCTACTTCAATACTGTAAGTTCATTAAGAAGTGAAATGAGGCTGGGCGCTGTGGCTCACGCCTGTAATTCCAGCACTTTGCGAGGCTGAGGCGGGTAGATCACCTGAGGTCAGGAGCTTGAAGCCAGCCTGGACAACATGGTAAACTCCATTTCTACTAAAAATACAAAAATTAGCCAAATGTGGTGGTGGGCGCCTGTAATCCCAGCTACTTGGGAGGCTGAGGCAGGAGAATTGCTTGAAGCAGGGAGGTGAAGATTGCAGTGAGCCGAGATCGAGCCACTGCACTCCGGCCTGGGCAACAAGATCAAAACTCCGTCTCAAAAAAAAAAGTAAAATGAGCATTAACCATTTGTATTACAGATTGAGAGTTGATTGATTTATTTTTGAGATGGAGTCTTACTCTGTCTACCAGGCTGGAGTGCAATGGCGTGATCTCGGCTCACTGCAGCCTCTGCCTCCCGGGCTCAACTTTCAAGTGATTCTCCTGCCTCAGCCTCCCAAGCAGCTGGGATTACAAGTGCCCGCAAACACGCCTGGCTAATTTTTGTATTTTTAGTAGAGATGGGGTTTCGCCGTGTTGGCCAGGCTGGTCTTGAACTCCTGACCTCAGGTGATCCGCCTGCCTTGGCCTCCCAAAGTGCTGGGATTATAGCCGTGAGCCACCATACCCGGCCCAGACTGAAAATTTAAATCTCTCTCTCTGGTAAGTGGAGATGTGTGGAGAGATTCCCTTCTATTTGGTTACGGTCTCTTTCCCTCCTCCCTGTATCCCAGCACTCAGCACAGTGTTTGGCACATAGTGGGAACTCATTACATATTTGCTGAATGAATAAACAGAGGAAACTTTAGGTATGTGTCAATCAGGATCCAGTAAGGAGATAGAAAATGCATCTGCTGGCTGGTTGCTGTGGCTCATGCCTGTAATCCCAGCACTTTGGGAGGCAGAGGAGGGTGGATCACTTGAGGTCAGGAGTTGGAGACCAGTCTGGCCAACATGGTGAAAACTCGTCTCTACTAAAAATAAATAAATACAAAAATTAGCCAGGTGTGGTGGTGCACACCTGTAGTCCCAGCTACTTGGGAGGCCAAAGCAGGAGGTAGCTGGAACTCAGAAGATGGAGGTTGCAGTGAGCCAAGATAGCATCACTGCACTCCAGTCTGGAGTCAGAGAGACTCCATCTCAAAAAAAAAAAAAAAAAAGAAAGAAAAGAAAAATAAAAAAAAATGCATCAATTGTTTGAATAGAGAGGACTTAATTGTCAGCTAAGTATAAATTTGCTGATAACATAAAATTTGCTATGTAACATAAATGGCAAAAAGATAACACAAAACTACCATGGACGTAGATATTATAGGAAGCATTGGGACTTGGGGAATAAAGGAAGAGGCTCAAACTATTAAAGCTTAGATGTTTAGAAGAAGAGCCTTGCAGAGCTGAGCACCAGATTCTCAAACAGTGGTGCCGTATATTACAGCTGAGGTCTGTGGGGCTGTGAGGAGACCAGTTCTGTTAAGTATTGAAAATACAGCAGACTGGATTCAGTGGTGGACAGGGGAAGGAACTGGTACTACTGTTGAGCATTAAATGGTTAATGCTCATTTCACTTCCCTTTTTTTTTTTTTTGAGGCAAAGTCTCACGCTATCACCCAGGCTGGAGTGCCATGGCACAATCTCAGCTCACTGCAACCTCTGCCTCCCAGGTTCAAGCAATTGTCCTGTCTCAGCCTCCCAAGTAGCTGGGTCTGCAGGCACCCACCACCACACCTGGCTAATTTTTGTATTTTTTTTTTTAGTAGAGATGGGGTTTCGCCATGTTGGCCAGGATGGTCTTGAACTCCCGACTTCAGGTGATCCACCCACCTCAGCCTCCCAAAGTGCTGGGATTATAGACGTGAGCTACCACGCCTGGCCCATTTCACTTCTTAATGAAGCACTGCCTGGGTGCCACTCACAGGAGAAGAAAGTGGTCAGGAAAGAACAGGGGCTTCCTCCTCCTCCAGCTTTGCAGTCTCTCTCTTGAATCCCCCCATGGGAAGATAGGAAGAGAGCCTTAAAGGGAGCCAGCTCCAAAGCAAAAATGTGGTTTGCAGAGGCACAGCCCCGAATCACAAAGCAAAGTACAGAAGGGTGGGGCAGAGGGAAGGTTGGAGTTGAGAAATACAGCTTATTGACTGGCACAGGCATAACTTAGGTCACAGTCATGGTTAATGCAGCATTTCACTACCTCAGTATCCCTTTCAGCCTACACTGAACCTTTACTGCACTACTGCAGGGCCTTAGCCTCCATTACCTGGCTCCATTTTTTTTTTTTTTTTTTTTTTTTGGTGTCTTGGGGAGTCCCCAGATGTGTCTCAGCTATAGTAGGAATGTCTCTGGGAGACAGTTTTCAGCACTGTCCTTGTCTCCAGGCCAGTAAGCAGGGCTGTCTGATGACCCTGGCCAGTAGGGTTCATCTCACTCTATCCAGTAGGGAGCAGTTCTCTCATCTCCAGGTTCTGTCCTTAAATGTGCCCATACCCAAAGTTATTTGAACCCAAGGTATAACACGGTTAACCAGACAATTCTTTTAATTTCACATAAGGTCCTTTCCTCCCTAGACCATTGACATGCTTTCATTTTCCTGGTGGGGTCAGGGGTGAGTTCAAGGGCAGGAGACTCCAAATTTAACATTTGTGACAACAGTCACAAATGGAACAGGCCTAAGCTGAACCTTTACTGTCTATCTCAATCCTGGAAGCCCATTCAAGCTATGGATCTTGGCCGGGTGCAGTGGCTCCTGCCTGTAATCCCAGAACTTTGGGAGGCCGAGGAGGGCAGATCACTTGAAGTCAGGAGTTCAAGACCAGCCTGGCCAACATGGTGAAACCCCTGTCTCTACTAAAAATTAAAAAAAAAAAAAAAATTAGCCAGGCATGGTGGCATGTGCCTATAAACCCAGCTACTCAGGAGGCTGAGACAGGAGAATCGCTTGAACCCGGGCAGCAGAGGTTGCAGTGAGCTGAGATCATGCCATTGTACTCCAGTCTGGGTGACAAGGGTGAAACTCTGTCTCAAAATAAATAAATAAATAAATAAATAAATAAATACAAACAAAAAACAAACTATGGATCTATAGACATCTATTTGACAATAAAATAAAACACAAGTTGATGCATTTATAAACAGATAGCAAAGTGAAACCAAACATTTTAATATAAAAATACATTAAACAGTTGGTTTAATATGTACTTTAAAATATATCCTTTTTTTTTTTTAAGATGGAGTCTCGCTCTGTCACCCAGGCTGGAGTGCAGTGGCATGATCTCGGCTCACTGCAACCTCCACCTCCCAGGTTCAAGCGTTTCTTCTGCCTCAGCTTCCTGAGTAGCTGGGATTACAGACGTGCACCACCAAGTCCTGCTAATTTTTGTGTTTTTAGTAGAGACAGGGTTTCATCATGTTGGCCAGGCTGGTCTTGAACTCCCGACCTCAGGTGATTTGCCCGCCTCAGTCTCCCTTAGTGCTGGGATTACAGGCATGAGCCACTGCACTCAACCAAATTTTTTAAATATAATATTTTCCAAAATTTTTTGAGGAGATTTTTCTTCATGGGCTGGAATGATTGAAGCTTCCTAAAATATTAGTCCAGTAGAGGTTGGACTGAAGATGCCTTCCTTTCCTGGTAAAATTCAGCAAATATAGGTATTCTTCACTGCAGCAAGTTCAAATTGAACTAGAAATTAAGATCATCTTTCTCAAAGAAAAAAAAGTAGATATTGCAATGCCTCAAGGACCAAACATTCCAAATGGTTTGAATGGTAAATGCCAAGAGAAGACATGGGAAGAGAATGGTAGTTCCAGGATAACATCACTGATCTCTTACTAGCTGTTTCATCAAGGTTAACTGCCTTAATGCTATTTGGTAATCTTAGCTAACTTTTTTGGGGAAAACTTTCTATGTTCCTGTATTAGCGTCTGTAGCTTACCCCCAAACTCTGATATGATAACAACCGGCTCATTCCTATAGAGATCAAATTATTCATTGTCTGGGATATAAACATTTTACTGAGGCTATTCTTAAGCATTTCAAAGTAAAAAAAAAAATCCAAATAGGGAAGGCAGAGAAGATTTTTCTAGCAGTGGAACTATTCTGTATGATACTGTAATAGTGGATACATGTCATTATACATTTGTCCAAATAGGGACTTTGGGTGATAGTTTGAGTGATAGTCCTTGTAAACTCTGGACTTTGGGGTGATAATGTGTCCGCGTACGTCCATTGATTGTAAAAAATGTATCCTCTGCTGTGGGATTTTCATAGTGGGGCAAGCTGTGTACAGTCGCAAGGGGCACACGGAAACTCTCTGCACCTTCCTCAAAATTTCGCCTTGAGGGAACTAAGCTATGAGGACACAAAGACATAAGAATGATACAACAGACTTTGAGGACTCAGGGGAAGGGGTAGGGGGCAGGTAAGAGATAAAAGACTACACATTGAGTATGGCGTATACAGCTCGGGGGGTGGGTGCACCGAAATCTCAGAAATCGCCACTAAAGAACTTATTCATGTACCAAAATAAATAAATGAAAAAAATTTTTGCTGTGAACCTAAAACTGCTCTAAAATACAATAAAGTCCAATAAGAAAAAGAAAAAAACTTTAGTAATGCCTTTGTTAAAATAATTGCTTTGTATAAAGGAATCTACCATGACGATTTTTTTTTTTTCTCCTAGGGAACTCCATGGTATCCCTTTCAATTTAGTATTTATTGTTCACTTCCCCTCTTTCAAGCCAAGTTCACCATACCTAGGAGTGGGTGGTAAGGGTTATATATGTGAGAGTGGTGGTCACCAGACACACGGGCCTCAGTTCTGGATCATCCAGCAAGCTACATGTCTTAGTCCCTCTGGGCTTGTACAACAAAAACATCATCAACAGAGTGGCTTAAACAACTACGTATTTGTAACAGTTCTGGAGGCCGGGAGGTCCAAGATCAAAGTGCTAGATTTGGTATCTGGCAAGGGCCCATTTCTGGTTCGTAGATGGCCTCTTTCTCCCCGTACCCTCACGTGGCAGAAACAGAACAACAGAGCTCTCTGGTGTCTCTTTTATAAGGCACTAATACCATTCATGAGGGTTACGCCCTCATGACCTAATCACCTCCGAAAGTCCCCACCTCCTAATACCATCACCTAGGGGGTTAGGATCTCAACATATGAGTTTGAGGAGGACACAGACATTCACTCACCATAGGCACAGGCCCTTCACTGGCAGGGACCGAGTCTGATCTGCCTCGGCCCTCCCAGCACCAACGGTGGTACTTGGCACGCATTATTTGCTTCATAAATGTTTGTTGAATGCATAAACAATTGAACAAATGAGAAAAACAAATGGAGATTCAAGAGGGGAGGCATTTACTGGAGAAAAGATTTGAAGAAAAACGAACAGGGAGATGGCAAAGCTTGTATTTTTAGTATCCCTTCATCTGTTCCTTGGCAACTCCTATGTGAAGAGTGGTGGAGACTGAGTCAGGAAGCCTCACTCTAGGTTTAGAAAACATTGTCAGGGTGACAGAAAAATCTAGTCCACTCCTTCCTGCTGACCCAACTCAGCGAGTAGTTCCTTGCTTGGGAACATGAGGTTCAGATGCTGACATTTTTAAACAGCTGTAGCTTAAATAACCACAAGGATTTCAGTATCCAGAAATAAAGCGAAGAGAAAAACTGGATATGAGACTGGTAAGTCAGATAAAGCCACAGAAATACTGTGGAGAAGACTACACGTGGAAGCAGGGTTTTGCAATGCGTGATGATGAACACTGGTGAGTGCAGACTAATTTCGACCTTCACCCTTGCCCTTCACCCTCTGCCCCGGCCCCCAGCCGTTATGGTCATGAGAAAACAGGCCAGCTGTTCCTAAATCTTCTGCTTTTTTCACAAGAAGCTGGAAATCAAGGAGTTTTACCAGAGCAGACATCATTAACAGGCGTCCTATGGCAGGGTCCAACCCACAGGCAAAAAGAATCTGTGTTTTTATTTTTCTTTTAATTTTAATTAGTTGCCAATATTTAGAAACTGGGAAATTTCACATCAAATCTGGATTTCCGGCTTCTTGTGAAAAAGCAGAAGATTTGGGAACAGCTGGCCTGTGTTTCCTCATAATCACAATGGGCTGGGGGTGGTGGAGTTGGGGGCAGAGGAAGGTGCTTTCTCCGCCTAACTGGCTTCACTCACGCTCCCTCCTGGCCCTGCAGACTCTGGCGTTGGCAGCCCCTGTGCCTCTGGGCACTACCCCGAAGAGGCCTTCAAAAATATGAAGCTGACTGTGACGGCTGACTTCTGCAATATATTTCTGGGAGGATAAAATTATACTAACGAGCCATTCTGTTTTAGTAGAAATCAAAGTTTCCTGGAGCTTCTCAATGATAAGATCAAACGGTGAATATCACAATACTATAATTGTCTTGGGTGATGTAAAGATACAAGGGTCAGTTACAACACATAAGACCAATTGTTCCTCTCTTTGCTCTGATCTGTTTGGCCCATTCTATATCATGTCTATATCTGGATCATATGTCCAAATGAAGGTACGTTTCATCCACATTTATGAATGATTTTCAGTTTACCAAAACTCAAATTAAGAAAATGTTGCTGTGAGAAATGGTCTAAAAACTTGGCTGAATTTTGAAATTTGTACTTATTTGAAATACCATTTCCTACTGACATTTCCCTTCCGGCTGTCTTGGCATTAATGCAAGAATTATTTATGACTCAGCATTTCCCCACAACAGCTGCCTACAGGACAGAGCATGAACTGAAGAAAAGAAAAGAACCATGCTGACTTTACTCTTTGAGCTCCAGCTCCCCTGGCTGAGGGGAGGCAGCCTGCTCCCAGGGATAGGACAGGGAATAAGAGTCGCTAGTGCTGACTGGGGTTCAAATCCTGACTCTGGGATGTACCAGGTATATGACCTTGAAACAACTGTCTATACCAGGGGTTGGCAAGTAATTTCTTTTTCCTTTCTTTTCTTTTTTCTTTTTTTTTTTTTTGAGACAGGTCTCACTCTGTCACCTAGGTTGGAGTGCAGTGGTGCAATCATGGCTCACTGCAGCCTCAGCCTCCTGGGCTCAAATGATCCTCCTGCCTCAGCCTCCTAAGTAGCTGGGACTACAGGTGCATGCCAGCATCCACCATGCCTGACCTTTTTTTTTCTTTTTTTTTTGGTAGTTTTTGTAGAGGCGTGGTTTTGCCATGTTACCCAGGCTGATCTCAAACTCCTGGGCTCCAATGATCCACCAGCCTTGGCCTCCAAAGTCCTGGGATTACAGGTGAGCTACTGTGTCTAGCCTTGGCAAACAATAAAGAGCCAGCTACTGAACATTTTGGCCTTGCTCACCATATAGCCTCCTTTGTAACTACTCAACTCTGCAACTGTTGTAGTGCAAAAACAGCCACTGGGCTGCGAGGGCTGCCACAACAAAGTAACACAGACTAGGTGCCTTAAGCAACAGAGATTTATTTCCTCACAGTTCTAGAGGCTGGAAGTCCAAGAACAAGGTTAGTAAGGTTGGTTTCTCCTAAGGCCTCTCTCCTTGGCTTGCAGATGGCCGTCTTCTCCCTGCGTCTTCACATGGCCTGCCTTCTGTGTGTGTCTGTCCTAATCGCCCCCTTTATCAGGATTAGGGCCCACCTTAGCAACCACATTTTAACTCTTCACCTCTCTAAAGACCCTATCTCTAGCTCCAGATTCAGTCACATTCCAAGTCACTGGAGTTAGGACTTCCACATATTAGTTTGGGAGAGACACTATAGTTAATAATACTGTGGCACAGTGGCTCACGCCTATAATCCTAGCACTTTGGGAGGCTGAGACAGGAGGAATGCTTGAAGCCAGAAGTTCGAGACCAGCCTCGGCAACATAGTGAGATCACGTCTCTACAGAAAATAAAACATAAATTTAAAAAGAAATTAGCCAGGTGTGGTGGCATATAACTGTAGTCCTGGCTACTCAGGACCTTGAGGCAGGAGGATCGCTTGAGCCCAGGAGTTTGAAGCAGCAGTGTGAGCCATGACTGTCACTGTACTCCAGCCTGGGCCACAGTGTGAGACCCTGTCTCTAATAATAATAAAAATAATAATGTATTGTAGACTGGAAATTTGCTAAGAGAACAGTCATTAGGTACTTCTACCACACACAAAAAGGTAACTATATGAGATGAAGAAAGGTGTTAATTTGCTTAACTGTAGAAATCATTTCGTTATCGGAACATTTATTCTTTTTTTTTCTCTCTTTTGGCCTGATTAAAAATTTTTTAAAAGGAAATCATTTTACTATGTTTATGTATATCAAAACATCATTTTATATGCCTTAAATGTAGATAAGGCCGGGTGCGGTGGCTCACGCCTGTATTCCCAGCACTTTGGGAGGCCGTGGCAGGCGAATCATGAGGTCAGGAGATCGAGACCATTCTGGCCATGATGAAACCCCGTCTCTACTAAAATACAAAAAAAACAAAAATTAGCTGGGCATGGTGGTGCACACCTGTAGTCCCAGCTACTCAGGAGGCTGAGGCAGGGGAATCGCTTGAACCCGGTAGACGGAAGTTGCAGTGAGCTGAGATAGTGCCACTGCACTCTAGCCTGGCGACAGAGCAAGACTCTGTCTCAAAAAAAAAAAAATGTAGACAATAAAAAAATTGAGTGTCGAGGAGGAGGATAAAATTCAGCCCATGATATAGTGTGTAGTGAATGGGTATGGCTGTGTTCCAACGAAATCTTGTTTACGAAAACAGGTCCTTGCAAAATAAATAAATACATCATAAATAAATAAATACATCATAAATAAACAAATACATCATAAATAAATAAATAGGCCTCCAGCCAAATTTGGTGTGTGGGCCTGGTTTGCAGACCACTGGGTGATACTGTCTCCATTCCCTCCCTTCCCACCCTCTCTGGTCTGCCTCTCATCAGACCCTTGCTCACATCGTGCCACCTAAGGACCTCTCCGCGGGGTCAGCTATGGCCTCCTTGTCACGTGTTCATCTCTGCATCCTCATATCTCCAGCCCCCCAGCTGTGTTGGCTCTGCACGGGTGAATCCTTTGAGAGCCTTCTTTCCCTGGGTTTTGCATGGCCACAATTTCTGCATTCCCTCCTGCTTCTCTGGCCTGCTCCTTCCCTGGCATCTTGGCTGGCACCTCCTCCCTTTCCCAGCCACTACGTGTTAGACTTCCTTAAAGCTCAATGCTGGACTCCCTTCTTTGCTTGCTGTATAATTTTTTCCACCATGATCTCATCGACACCTACAATTTCAGTTACCCTCTGTAAGCCAATGACTTCCAAATATAGTTCCAGCCCACACCTCTCCTCTGAGCCCCTGCCCATGAATCTAATCGCCTCCTTCACATTTCCTCTTGTCAGTGTCTCCACCATGTCTGTGTTGTGTGTCGTGGCTGTTTATGATTTGCTTTTCTTTGACAACTATAATCTCCAGGGTACGTTTAGTCCCATTCTAAAACCATTTCCTCAGGCCAATCTTCCCTGTCCCGCCCTCCCCGCCCCGCAGTCTATGCCAGACCCTCTTTCACTCGCTCTCCAAGCACACTGAATATTTCTTCTGTATTCTTCAGAAATCCTGGTCTCTTACACTTCTTGGGTTCACTGTTCTCAGGTGGACTGTAAATCCCACAGGGCTAAGTCTACCTCCTTTCTCTCAGTACCTGAGCACTTAGCACAGAACCTGGCACATACAAGGGCCTCAGTAAATGCATATGGGATGATTGGAAAACTTTAAATAAGTTAATCCAACCTTCTGAGATACTGAGAATCGTTGTTTGATTTCAGTTCAGAGCATTTTGTATTGGGCTGTGCTTGTTTGAGTTGTAACCCTCAGGAAGGCTTTCTCTGTTTCTCTCTCTCTATATATATATATTCTCTATATTCTCTGTTTATATATATATAGAGAGAGAAACAGAGAATAAATATATATAGAGAGAGAGATGGCAAACATATATATATGTCATCTAAATATATTTATAGATGATATATATATATATATGTTGTTTGCCATCTCTTCTGTTTTCCTAAATTCTACCTATGTAGAAAACTGAGGTGGTTTTAAGAGTGAAACACACTCCACTTTTCTTTAGTTCTTGCATTTGACAAAAGGGATTGAGTTTTAGAGGACAGACCATCTAGAGGCAGTACCTGCTCCACTATTCACTAAGTGTGTGACCTTGAGGAAGTTATGTGACCTCTTTTGTTACTCACTGGGTTCTTCATCTGTAGAATGATGCCACTAACACCTTCCTGTGTCACATGTATAGTGTATGTACAGGGTTTGAGACAGTGCCTGCCAATGGCAATAGTAGAGGTCCCCTATTCTTTTTTTTTTTTTTTTTTTGAGATGGAGTCTCGTTCTGTCGCCCAGGCTGGCATGCAGTAGCACAATTTCGGCTCACTGTAACCTCTGCCTCCTGGGTTCAAGCGATCCTCCTGACTCTGCCTCCTGAGTAGCTGGGACTACAGGCACGTGCCACCATGCCCAGTGAATTTTTTTGTATATTTAGTAGAGACAGGGTTTCACCATATTGGCCAGGCTGGTCTCGAAATCCTGACCTTGTGATCCATCCACCTAAGCCTCCCAAAGTGCTGGGATTACAGGCATGAGCCACCATGCCCGACTCTCCATTTGTTTCGTAGATATTTTTTGTTCACTCAGAAATGGGATAGGTACTGTTTCAGGCACTGAGGATACAGCAGTCAATGAATCAGTCAGATCCTGTTCTCAGTGGGCTCACATTCTAGGGCAGGAGGAGAGGTGAGTGTTGGTGGGGAAAAGACAGGAAAGATAAAGCCAGATTAAAGCATAGAGGCAGATGATGAATGGGGTAGAAGCAGTGGTGTTTTAGCTGTGTGGATCAGAGAAGCCTCCCGTAAGGTTAATAGGAGTAGGAGCCAAAGATGTTCATTCCTCCATTCCTTTGCTCCTCTGCAGGGAGAAATCCTGCTTCATGTGGTTACTAGGGCGAATGCCTCACTCCAACTCGTTTTTGTCCAGGTGAGAGCAGTGCCAACAGAAATAAGAGGTGGGATTTAGGGGGTGTCTGGCCTTTACAGGCATCTGTCATCCCACCTGGGGAGTCCAATGTAAGGTCTTGTTGGTTTCTTTATTCCATAATGGTTGATATGCAAATGAGATTAGGCACTGAGAAATGCTTCTGTGTGGCTGGGAACAGTGGCTCACGCCTGTAATCCCAGCACTTTGAGAGGCTGAGGTGAGCCAATCACTTGAAGCCAGGAGTTTGAGACCAGCCTGATCAACATGGTGAAACCCTGTCTCTACCCAAATTAGCTGGGTGTGGTGGCGTGTACCTGTAATCCCAGCTACTCAGGAGGATAAGGCATGAGAATTGCTTGAACCCAGGAGGCGGAGGTTGCAGTGAGCTGAAATGGTGCCACTGCACTCCAGCCTGGGTGACAGAGCAAGACTCTGTCTCAAAAAAAAAAAAAGAAAAGAAAAAAAAAAGAAACACTTCTGTGTGGCTGAGTGCGGTGGCTCATGTCTGTAATCCCAGCACTTTGGGAGGCCAAGGTGGGAGGATCACCAGAGGTCAAGAGATTGAGACCATCCTGGCCAACAGGGTGAAACCCTATCTCTACTAAAAATACAAAAATTAGCTGGGCATGGTGGTGTGCTTCTGTAGCCCCAGCTACTCAGGAGGCTGAGGCAGGAGAATGACTTGAACCCGAGAACCCCAAAGGCAAAGGTTGCAGTGAGCAGAGATCGTGCCACTGCACTCCAGCCTGGGTGACAGAGCAAGACTCCATCTCAAAAAAAAAGAATAGAAAAGAAAAGAAAATTAAAAAAGAAATGCATCTGTGTAATGGAACTTCTGCTTGGGGAGCAATAGGTAAAAATAAAACCCTAGGAAATCCCCAGGTCTCTCTCAGTGGGTTTGAGGTAAGAGTTGGCAGGTTGGTTTCACCTCTGCTTGCCTGTGGACAGAAAACCAAATGAGTCAAAAGGCAGCCAAAATGGAATAACTAGCACCTTAAGATGACACCGGGAAACCTTGAGGGTGACGCAGGCCTCGGGATCTAGGGGGAGAGTATGGCTAATCTGTCTGTGCTCTCTACACTTAGCTGCACGTCTTCCCACACTTATGGCTTCTCCTGAAAGAGCAGGAATGGCTGTGGTGAGTTGTTGTCCTGGAACGTTGGACTTGAATAAAATTCAAAACACTTCACATCTTTGGGACTTAATAATTTTTCTGAAGTAAGCTCCATACACTTTCTCTTATATAGCCAATTGGAGGGAATGAGGAGGAAATAGACATGTCTTCCTCCAAGAACTCAGGCACATTGTGTAGCATTAATAGACCCAAACAAAAGGACGCCCCTTCTTTCTCCAGAATCCCTCTTCAGCTGCACAGCTTGAGAGATACATTTGGCTGACTAGGGGTACCAAGAACTGTCAACCTATATATAAAGCATTCTGTCAGAAATGATTGAATGGAGAAGTCAGCTGAGAAATTAGTAAGAGTATTACTACATTAACATTTAGAGAGCTGGCCAGGCACAGTGGCTCACACCTGTGATCCCAGCACTTTGGGAGGCCATGGCGGACAGATCACCTGAGGTCAGGAGTTCGAGACCAGCCTGCCCAACATGGTAAAACCCTGTCTCTACTAAAAACACAAAAATTAGCTGGGTGTGGTGGTACATGCCTGTAATCCTAACTACTTGGGAGCCTGAGACAGGAGAATCATTTGAACATGGGAAGCAGAGGTTGCAGTCAGCCAAGATTGTGCCACTGCACCCCAGCTTGGGTGACAGAGTAAGAGTCCATCTCCAAAAAAAAAAAAACCATTTAGAGAGCAAAGCAAGGTATGGTGGCCTGTGCCTGTAGTGCCAGCTACTCTTGAGGCCAAGGCGGGAGGATGGTTTGAGCCCAGGGTTTGAGACAGGCCTGGGCACTGTAACAAGACCCCATCTCTAAAAAAAATTAAATTTAAATTTAAAAATATTTATGGAGCTGGGGGTTTTTAGCAGCATTTTACCAACTTACAAGTTCTTACAGTTTAGCAGCTCCAACACAGGCAGAAGGCAGACACATAAGAATCGCTGCCACTCACTAGGCTTGGGAGAGTGTCGACACCAGTTTGTGTCTGTTCTGAGGCCAATCCCTTAGCAAGGACATCAGACACTTCTATCGATGCCTAAGAGTATCAAACACAGATATTTATGCATCCAGTTATTAAAACTCATCAAAGAACCTTTCAAGTCGTTGTACCAGCTGCTGTTGTTTTCCTCAACTGTAAGTTTCAGGAGCATAACAAGTGTGTCTGAGACCCAGCCAATTCCCTAGACCACCCAATGTACCCCCAATGGCCAAATGTCCCCTCTTGGGGTGTGGCCAGTGGGATTCTCAACTAACTTTTCTCCTAGGTCTTAATAACACAAGACCTTCTATTCTTTCTTTTTTTTTTTTTTTTTGGCATATGTCACTCTGTCACCCAAGCTGGAGTACAGTGGTGTGACCTCAGCCCACTGCACCCTCCGCCTCCTAGGTTCAAGCAATTCTCCTGCCTTGGCCTCCCAAGTAGCTAAAATTACAGGCATGTACCACCGGGCCTGGCTAATTGTTGTATATTTTTAGTAGGGATGTAGTTTCACCATGTTGTCCAGGCTGATCTCGAATGCCTGACCTCAGATGAAAATGTATATTTTCTTTCTTTCTTTCTTTCTTTCTTTCTTTCTTTCTTTCTTTCTTTCTTTCTTTTTCTTTCTTTCTCTCTCTCTCTCCCCCTTCCTTCTTTCCTTCCTTCCCTTCCTTCCTTCCTTCTTCCCTTCCTTCCTTCCTTCTTTCTTTCTTTCTTTTTTGAGATAGAGTCTTGCTTTGTCACCCAGGCTGGAGTGCAGTGGTGCGATCTCGGCTCACTACAACCTCCACCTCCCAGGTTCAAGCGATTCTTCTGTCTCAGCCTCCCAAGTACCTGGGATTAGAGGCACCTGCCATCACATCCAGCTCATTGCCCGGCTAATATTTTGTACTTTTAGCAGAGACTGGGTTTTGCCATGTTGGCAAGGCTAGTCTTGAACTCCTGATCTCAACTGATCTGCCTGCTTCAGCCTCCCAACATGCTGGGTTTATAGGTGTGAGCCACCGCACCCGATCACATTGAGTATATTTTAACGTATATTTAATACGTTGCTTTTCAGAACTTACCTAGATTTAGAAATTTTAAAAGATACTCTTAAAATATGTATGAAGACTATCTCTGCTAATTTATACAGAGACAATCTCTACAGAGATGTAAACCCCTACTACCCAGGGTTACCTCTGTTGAGAGGAGCTGGGTGCCTGGGGAATGAAGGGGAAGAGAGTATGAAGAGAGTATGGAGTTTTTTCCATTTGTATGAACCTTTTGACTTTTGCGCTGTGTGTATTGTATTACCTACTCAAAAGTAGTTTGTTTCTTTGTTTGTTTTTTAAAGATGGAGTCTCATTCTGTCACCCAGCCTGGAGTGTAGTGGCATGATCTCAGCTCACTGCAACCTTTGCCTCCCGAGTTCAAGCAATTCTCCTGCCTCAGTCTCCCAAGTAGCTGGGATTACAGGAGTATGCCACCATCACGGTCAGCTAATTTTTGTATTTTTAGTGGAGACGGGGTTTCACCATGTTGGCCAGGCTGGTCTTGAACTCCTGACCTCTAATGATCTGCCCCCTTGCCAAGCCTCCCAAAGTGCTGGGATTACAGGCATGAGCCATGCCACCTGGCAAAAATAAGTAATTTTTAAATTGCATGTGAAGAAAAATCTGTAAATGTATTTGTCGTAACCCCCCACCCCAACCCACCACCACCATTTTTTTCCTGCAAAAATTATTTCAAGGCCTGAGGAAAATGGTGAATTAAACTTTCCCTGACAGGAAAGACAACGTCTGAAAATTCTGCCTGATGGATGGAGAGAAGCCTCCTGGCAAAAGACACGACGCTGCCAGACGAAGAGATGTACTCCTGACAGAACTGGAACTGTTCACCCAAAGCGAGACAAAGCGAAGTGCAAAGCACATTGAAAGTCTCTTCCTTCTTACTGTCAACGGATTCGCCTAATCAAAGCACCTTTTAGTCACTGCATCCAAGCTTCACGCTCATCCAACACATGTTGGGGTCTTTCTCTCGTTTATTCTGAGTTGACGCACACAAAATCCAAGAGTCCCACTTTTGGTGAGAGCATGTTGCTGTCAGGTTGCATTTTTTACGGCACATTGGTTCCCCGTGTCCCAGGAATGACCCGCTGTAAAAGCCACTGGGCCAGAGAATTGCAAGATCGAGGGGGGCGATAGGAGTTACAGGAGAGGATTAGCGACAGAACAGCCTGTTGCCACAGCGAAAGACAGCCTGAGGACAGGGGCGTGCTCCCACCTGACTGATGAAGTGTGCCTTGATCTATGGATTAGGTCACAGTCAGAAAGCTTTTTTTTTGCTGTACCCTTTGACCTTCTCTAGAAGGTGAGCCCAAGATGCCTATGATACGACCCCAGACTTTTGCAGGCTTTATTGCAGACTTTTCCCTGACTCAAGAGGGAAGAGCAGATGCTGAAGAGTGCAGGGTCCTGTAGAGTTTGGGAATCCATCATTCACAACAGGATAGAAGAATTTTCATGGGTGTTGCCATCTACTGGGTACGTGTGTTGGTGGCGGGGAGTCATTTACCAGGCAGATGCAGCCTTTCTATTCTTCCCTCCTCAAACTCCAATTTTAAAAGTAGCTAGTCCAGGCACAGTGGCTCATGCCTGTAATCCCAGCACTTTGGGAGGCTGAGGTGGGAGGATGACTTGAGCTCAGGAATTTGAGACCAGTCTGGGCAACATAATGAAACCCTGTCACTACAAAAAATACAAAAATTAGTTGGGCGTGGTTGTGAGCATCTGTAGTCCCAGCTACTTGGGGGACTTGGGTGGGAGGATCACCTGAGCCCAGGAAGTTGAGGCTACAGTGAGCTGTGACTGCACCAATGCTCTCTAGCCTGGGCAACGCAGTGAGACCCTGTCTCAAAGCAAAAAAAAAAAGCTAACGGCTAAGTAGGCTTTTGAATCCTAAAAAGCTGGCAACGAAAGGAAATATGGTGCCATCAGCAGAGATCTGAGGTAGCAGTGGTCGCCCACAAAGGTGCTATGATGTACAGAGACCTAGAGGAGTCATAGTGTAACCCCGGCCAGAGAGATTAGGAATAATTCCATGGAAGAGGGGCCGAGTATTATTCAATTTGTTGAGTAAATCCAAAGAGCAGTGCACTGAGATCAGGCCAAGTTAGAGACGTCTCTATGGCAAACACTAAACGCTCTTATCACCCCCTTACGTTTGGTAGAAGATTGCTGGAATCACCACTCTCCACAAACAGTCAGAAAAACTGGAACCAGATGGTATCTCTAAAAAAATGTGGCCCACAGCCATGAATGTGTGACTTGCATTCTCTTTCAGAATAAGAATAGATGATGTAGACACTGCTGGTTTGGACTGGCTCAGGGAGAAAAGAAACAAACAGATGGAAGTACGTGCCAAGAGTCACTGATGCTTCCAGAGGGCAGTGGCCTCAGCTGTCTTACTCAGGGCTGAATTCTTAGCCCCTACGAGACTCATGCCTGGCATGTAACAAGTACACAGCCAGTTTTCCTCCCATAAATGAGAGGCCTTCTCAGAATAAAGTTTTTGTCATCAGGGACCAAGACAGCCACTGATTCTCTGCAGTCTTGAAGTCTGTCTTTTCTGAATATCCAGACAGAGGGTGAGTCTTGATTATAACCATCATTAGCCTGGAGTAATGCCCAGTTCTGAACCCAAGGGTAAGAATCCCCTCGAAGCTCCTGGCAGGTTGTCTCCACACTCTGACATCACATCCTGCCTCTTTGATTAGGTTTCAAAGTGAATTTTGCCCCTCCCAAACATACTTTGTTAACCTTTTTTAGGTCTGGGAATTCAGCCAAAAATTCCTGAAGGATGAATTCCTTTTCCTCGGCCAGGTTGACGTTTGAGCACACATCGCCCTCTTGTGTCTATGACACATTTGGCAAGGTCGTTTCTAGCAGCTGCTAACCCACAGCAAAACGAAACCTTGTAACAGCCCTTAAGCCTACAGACCTCAGTACAAGGCAGAGGGAGAACAAACGCACCAAGTTTCCCAGAATAGTGAGGAACATCCGGAAGAGTCCAGAATTTGTGAAGATGGTACTAATAACTACCCAACCCAGAGCTTTGAAAGTTAAAAAATGTATAAGGTGCAATAAAATTCATATTCAAGGGCTCACAGGCAGAAAATATTTACCTTCTAAAAGAGGGGGACATTTTCCATAAACTGAAAGTTGGACCAAACAGTAGATACATGACGATGTCCTCCTAGCACTTTCATATTCGATCTATTGACTTTTGAGTAGCCTTTCATATCCTCTTTGATGTTACCTATCCACACACCCACACCCACTCAAGCCATGTGTGTCAATATGCCCATCTACAGGGTTTTCTATTCTCAGTTACGACTTCAGACTGCTCAGCTTGCTCCTACACCTTCTCATGGAGAGAGAAGAACTTTGGATCTCCGCCCCTGCCCCCATCAGTCCTCACTCCTCCATCCCTGTAAGCAGGTGCAAGGAGTGTTTTGGCAGTCCACCAAACACCTGAATCTAAAGCTCCCACAATCACTGATCCAAGTGTGGTCTGGATGAGACTGGTGACCCAAGCCTCTATTATACTGTATTTTGTTTTTTGTTTGTTTGAGACAGAGTTTTGCTCTTGTTGCCCAGGCTGGAGTGCAATGGCAAAAATCTCGGCTCACTGCAACCTCCGCCTCCTGAGTTCAAGCGATTCTCCTGCCTCAGCCTCCCGAGTAGCTGGGATTACAGGCATGCACCACCACACCTGGCTAAAATTTTTTGTGTCTTTAGTAGAGGTGGGGTTTCTCCATGTTGGTCAGGCTGGTCTCAAACTCCCAACCTCAGGTGATCTGCCCACCTCGGCTTCCCAAAGTGCTGAGATTACAGGCGTGAGCCACCATGCCCAGCTTATTATACTGGTTTTTAAAGTAAAGAGACCAGAACAAAAGATACTTCCACATTGACACTACAAAAATCGTCCTTTGAACACTTAGTTATGCATTGCTCTGAGTGAGGTAGTATAGATAAAGACATACTTTCCCCAGTAGGAAGGGACACCCTTCATCTATGTATTAAATGCGCACTCCGAATGAAGAGACCCCCCAAACAGGCTTTGTGTGAGCAACATGGCTGTTTATTCACCCTGAGTCTGAAAAGAGAGTCGATGGAGGGCAGTGGGATAGGAGTTGGTTTTATAGGTTTGGGGTAGGGAGTGGAAAGTTATAAAAGTTATAGTTTATGGCACTTTTTGCAAGCTGGGTAGGGGTTGTAGGGTCTGGAGTCAGAGGTTGACCAAGATAGGTTACAAAGTCCAATTGCCTTACCGATTGAGACAGGAATAAGGAACAACAGAAGAATGTCTCAAGTTAATTAGGTGCTGCAGGGGTTGATCATTCTTCTGCTTTTTGTGGTCTTCCAGTTGCTTCAGGCTTTCTAGTTCCAGGAACTCATCTGGAGTGTCCGTGCAGGTCACAGAGGTTACCATGGCATCCATGGCGCCATCAGTCAGCCTAAAAGACCTTACACTACGTAACTGTTATGCCTCTATCTCTCACACAGGTGTACCTTACCTTCAGAAAACTGCCCCTGGCTGTGATAAATGTGCATCTGTAGAGTGCACAACCTGAACATCCTTACCAAGCAGTCCTGACCCAATATCTTCCTGCCTAAAGAGTCCCAAGGCTCAGAGTATGCCTTTAAAACCCCATTTTTGACCATTCCTCAAGAAGTAAGACTTGTACTTCCCTACCTCCCCTTAAGATCCCCAGTGCATTAGTGGTAAAGCTCTCTCCCTAAGGACATTTGTGTGCTTCTCCACCCCCTGTTCTTAGTAGGTGCATCCTGTTTTTAATGGAGCATAATCCCTTACCTCAAAAGAGCAAAGCTCCACCAGCAAACCTCTAGACCATGTGAGTGATCAGCAAGTAAGGGGGACATTTGTACAGAGTGACATTTCTGACACCCCTTCAAACATGCTTTTTATGTTTGAGTCTGTATCTCTGCTAAAGGAGAACTGTTTTTATTTCCTTTTTTCTAATTTTTTTTTTTTTTTTTTTTTAGACAGGGCCTAGTGGTCTTCCCAGGCTGGTCTCACACTTCTGGACTCAAGGGATCTTCCCACCCCAGCCTCCCAAACTGTTGGGATTACAGGCATGAGCCCCTGCACCCAGCCCTCTTTTCTTTTCTTATTCTAATATCACACACCAAAGAACACTGGGCCAGCAGCAGGGAAGGAATCTGACCTTTACTTCTAAGGTCTTTATTTGACTACAGCAGGGTCCATGTTTGTCTAACATTAGCATAGGAGGAATATGATTTTCTCTGACCAAAATTATTTCCATAATTTTTTTTCTGATTTCCTGTTGTAGCACATTGAGGGTAAAGGTCAGGGCTCTCTTGGTTTCTCGGCTTTGGATTGTAAAAGAAATTAGATAAAAAACATGAAGACCTCACTCAGTTGTCTTCAGCCTAGTTCCCACACGGTGGAGCACCCAATGGGATCAGTGTGACTGGTATTTCCAAGTGATTCCGGAAGACACTTCCCTTTGTCTGGGGTGTGAGAGTGCGTTCTTCTTGGATGGAGAGACAAGTCTAAACGTAACTGTATCACTTGTGATAGTCTGGATCCTATCACAACATCAAAACTAAATCCAGTCCAATCTGACCTATCCTCCACCTGCCTCCTGGTTTTCCTTCCAGTAGCCTGGCTCACCTCTTGTGGATCCAGTGGAGGCTCCTCCACCTTGTCCCTTTTCTGGGTCCCAGGGCCAACCTTCCAACAGCCTAGTTGACATCTCCATGTAGATGACTAACAGGTATTTCTAATTCAACCTGACGGTACCTTCTTTTTTAAAAATATTATTTATTTATCTAGAGATGGAGTTTCACTCTTGTCAACCAGGCTGGAGTGCAATGGCACAGTCTCAGCTCACTGCAACCTCCACCTCCCGGGTTCAAGTGATTCTCCTGCCTCAGCCTCTAGAGTAGCTGGAATTACAGGCGTCCGCCACCACACGGGGCTAATTTTTGTAATTTTAGTAGAATCAGCGTTTCACCATGTTGGCCAGCCTGGTCTTGGACTCCTGACCTCAAGTGATTCACCTGCTCCAGCCTCCCAACGTGCTAAGATTACAGGCTTGGGCCACCATGCTCGGCCGACCTGACTGAACCTTAAGTCACAACCTTGCTTTAACCCTAACAACCCACCTCACCTTTCTTATTCAATCAATCATTAAGTCCTTTCTAAATATATGTCAAATCCATGACTTCTTTCTGAAACCACCTTTGCAAAATTATGACGGAGGCAGTGAAAGAGATCTAACTTAGCCAGCTCCATCTTGCTTCTAACCTCCAAGCTGTCCTTGCTCATTCTTGGGCATAGGCTGAACTAACTTTGGGAGAAATTTAGTTTATAATTTATAGCTTTAACAAAGATGGTAACAGCCCTTTCCCAAAGCAGATCTCCTTCTTGTCCAGGGACTAGATTGCCTTTGTAGGACTCATCTTAGCCACAAGATTAGAAATTACGGTTTAGGAGTCATGCAGCTGGAGGCTACAAGATCCTGGCCCTTCCTAAACTGCTCCTAGGATCAGTGCTTGAGATATTTTGCAGACCCTGCACTTGATGGATCAACTGGCATCATCCAGATCAATAAACTGGCTCAGCTGATCTTGGCCCCCAACTTGGGAACTGACTCAGCGCAAGAAGACAGCTTTGACTCCCTGTGATTTTAACCCTGACCAATCCGCACTCCTGGCTCACTGGCTTCCTCCCACCCACCAAGTTATCCTCAAAAATTCTGCTTCCCAAATACTCAGGGAGACTGATTTGAGTAATAATAAAACTCTGGTCTCCCAGTCAGCCGGCTCTGTGTGAATTACTCTTTATTGCAATTCATCTGTCTTGATGAATCAGCTCTGTCTAGGCAGCAGGCAAGGTGAACCACGTGGGTGGTTACATTTCCACCTCCATTACCACATCTAGATCCAGCATCACCACCCCTCTGCCTATTACAGCAGCTTCCTCCATGGTTGCCCCAACTCCATGTTCATCCTTATCCAACCCCTTTCCACATCACAGCAAAGGAAACCCTCACTCTCCCACTTAGAGCATATTCACGCAATCAGGGGAAAGTCCAGAATTGCTTGCAAGTCCTTCATTGCTAAGCAAGACCTGCCTCCCTCACTCCCAAAGCCTCTTTGTAAGCAATCCCCCCTTCTCTCTTCACAGCCCACATGCTCTGGCTTTCTTTTGATTCCTTGAATTCCAGGATGCCCCTCCTCCCTCAGCACCACTGCACTTGTTCTTGGCTTTTCTGGAATGTTCTTGTTCCTCTACTTTCATGGCCAGCTCCTATTCAGACTTCAACTATTAGCCATGTTCTCCAAGGACATCTTCCCTACCCCACATACTAGGTCAACACCCCCTGCTATAAGCTTCTCCTTCACAATACCTCTCACCATTATAACCAGAAAATAGGTTTTGTTCTTCATAACCACACCTGCCTTCCAGGAAGGGTAAAATCTATACAATTTTTGATTTGTTTTTTTTTGAGACAGAGTCTGACTCTATTGCCTAGGTTGGAGTGCAGTGGTGTGATCTCTGCTCACTGCAACCTCTGCCTCCCAGGTTAAAGTGATTCTCATGCCTTAACCTCCTGAGTAGCTGGGACAACAGGCGTGTGCCACCACGTCCAGCTAATTTTTGTATTTTTAATAGAGACGGGGTTTCACCATGTTGACCAGGCTGGTCTCAAACTCCTGACCTCAAGTGATCCATCTACCTCAGCCTCTCAAAGTGCTGAGATCATAGGCATGAACCACCGCACCTGGCCTGAAATCTACACATTTGAAGGAACTTTTGGCTGTTCAACATCTTAAGGAGTCTCAATGTGAAAATTGATAGGGAAACTAAAATGTTCTAGCAAATACGGCAGCAGGAAAACAACAGCAACAACAATGCCAGAGTTCTGGGAGCAAGGCCAGAATCAGGAGTGAAGTGGGGAGGTGGGCTGGGGGCTGTGCGATGAAGGCTGTGGAGAGGTCTCAAGTAGAGTGACCGGGAAGGACTCTGGAAAAATAGAGTCAACATTAAAAATAGAGAGTTAGGGATGGACGCGGTGGCTCACACCTATAATCCCAGTACTTTGGGAGGCTGACGCGGGTGCATCACCTGAGGTGAGGAGTTTGAGACCAGCCTGGCCAACATGGCAAAGCCCTGCCTCTACTAAAAACACACAAATTAGCTGGGTGTGGTGCTGCGTGCCTATAATCCCAGCTACTCAGGAAGCTGACGCAGAAGAATCATTTCCTCAGAAATTCCATTTGACCCAGCAATCCTATGACTGGGTATATACCCAAAGGATTATAAATCATTCTATTATAAAGACACACGCACGTGTATGTTTGTTGTGGCGCTGCTTATGATAGCAAAGACCTGGAACCAACCCAAATGCCCATCAATGATAGACTGAACAAAGAAAAT